>JAWMAR010001455.1:0-267746 GCA_036785375.1 Leucoraja ocellata
GTCTCCCGTGCGTGACCTTATCAAAGGCTTTCTGAAAGTCTAGATACACTACATCCACTGGCACCCCTTCATTCATTTTACTTGTCACATTCTCAAAAAATTCCAGAAGATTAGTCTAAATTCCAGAAGATACCATGTACGTATACACTGTAAATGGCTCGAGGGAGTACAGAGAAGGTTCACCAGAATGATTCCTGGGATGGCGGGACTTTCATATGAAGAAAGACTGGATAGACTCGGCTAGAATTTAGAAGATTGAGGGGGGATCTTATAGAAACTTACAAAATTCTTAAGCGGTTGGACAGGCTAGATGCAGGAAGATTGTTCCCGATGTTGGAAGTCCAGAACAAGGGGTCACAGTTTAACGATAAGGGGCAAGTTTTTTAGGACCAAGATGAGAAGAAAAATGTCACACAGAGAGTGGTGAATCTCTGGAATTCTCTGCCACAGAAGGTAGTTGAGGCCAGTCCATTGGATATATTTAAGAGGGAGTTAGATGTGGCCCTTGTGGCTAAAGGGATCAGGGGGTATGGAGAGAAGGCAGGTACAGGATACTGAGTTGGATGATCAGCCATGATCATATTGAATGGGGGTGCAGGCTCGAAGGGCCGAATGGCCTACTCCTGCACTTATTTTCTATGTTTCTATGATTGTAGTCATGTCTTGTCTTTCTGCTGACTGTATTTAACATGCGACAAAAAGCTTTTCTCTGTAGACGTAATAAACTCAATTCCTTGTATTTAACTATTGAGTCCAGTTGGTTATAACCACTGTGACCTGTGGTCAAATGGTGAAATGGTTTATTCCCTTCTGGGCCTGCCTTCCATTCGTAAGATCACAAGTTTGTAAACCATCATAATCAGAGGTGAGTTCATAATGTGCCTGGCCGGTGACCTCACAGTGAACTGCATCCGTAACCATGAGAGACGGGCTCCATTTCATCTGTCAACTTGAAGTGGGTGCACCAAACCCATTCTGCCAGGCATTGAAACAGCCGGCAGCTACTAGAGGTTGAAACTCTAAACCTTCACGGTGTGGATCAATAACCCAAGCAAGGAGTTTCGAGAATGCCGGTGAAAAAGGAGAGCGCCACGCAGACTTACAAGAGGAGATCTAAGGTAGATCTGAATCTGTTAATAGACCAAGATAAAATGTGCAGTGACTCATCGGATCTTATTCTTAAACTGTGACCCCTGGTTCTGGACTCCCCCCATATCGGGGACATAGGGACGTGGGGCTCTTCTGGCACCTCTGAGCTTTTCTTTAATAGAAACATAGAAACATAGAAATTAGGTGCAGGAGTAGGCCATTCGGCCCTTCGAGCCTGCACCACGTTTCAATATGATCATGGCTGATCATCCAACTCAGTATCCCGTACCTGCCTCCTCGCCATACCCTCTGATCCCCTTACCCACAAGGGCCACATCTAACTCCCTCTTAAATATAGCCAATGAACTGGCCTCGACTACTCTCTGTGGCAGAGAGTTCCAGAGATTCACCACTCTCTGTGTGAAAAAAGAGAGTTCCTTTATCAAATCTGGCTCATCACATGACACTAAATCCAGAATTGCCTGCTCCCTGGTAGGTTCCAATACAAGCTGCTCTAAGAATCCATCACAGAGGCACTCCACAAACCCTTTCTTGGGGTCCAGTATCAATCTGATTTTCCCAGTCTACCTGCATGTTCAAATCTCCCATAACAACTGTAGCATTACCTTTACTACATGCCAATTTTAACTCCTGAATCAACTTGCACCCTCTTTTCAGGCCACTGTTTGGGAGCCTGTCAATTAGTCCCCATTAGGGTATTTTTACCCTTATAATTCCATAGTTCTATCCATACTGACTCCACATCTCCTGTTTCAATGTCACCCCCTTTCAAGGGACTGAATTTCATTCTTCACCAACAGAGCTACCTCACCCCCCCCCCCCCCCCCCCCCCCCCCCCCCCACACCCGCCCACCTGTCTGTCTATTGAACTGAATACCCTTCAATATTCAGTTCCCATCCCTGGCCCTCTTGCAGCCATGTCTCTGTAATTCCCACAACAAGCCGTGCGTGTGAGTTTAGTTTTAGTTTTAGTTATGCAGAGTGGAAACAGGCCCTTCAGCCCATCGAGTCTGCAAAGGATATTTAAAATAAAAAGGCTGTTTAAAGTTCACAAGCTGAACCTTTTTAAAAAAAAGTAGAATTTGAAGGACAAGTGAAGAATTATAATGAAAATGTTCCCAAGAGCTGGCGACATTCCGGGGAGCACTCGGTAATTTTGATAACCAATTCGACAGAGATTTTTGGGTCTCCAATTCATGGTTCAAAGATGCAAAAAGTTGCGTTTACAAATGAAGCTTTGACAACCCCATTTTAAAATAATTTTAAATTAAAAGAAGTCTGTAGTTGCTGTACACAAGTTCGTGGAAGAATAAGCAACAGTTAAACAAGCCAATTTATTTCATTTGAAGTGAAGATGCAATTTGTCCAATTTAATCTAGTTTGCCAGTCCCATGGCTATTGGTCTAGCCTCAAAGATCTACTTTTTCTCACCCCATCAAAAGATAATGAAGTAGATTTCCAAAGTCTACAGAGAGATTTAGGCCATTTGGAAGAATGGGCTGAAAGATGGCAGATGGAGTTTAATGCTGATAAGTGTGAGGTACTTTGGCAGGACAAATCAAAATAGGACGTACATGCTAAATGGTGGCGAATTGAGTAATGCAGTTGAACAGAGGGATCTAGGAACAACTGTGCACAGTTCCCTGAAGGTGGAATCTCATGTAGATAGGGTGGTAAAGAAAGCTATTGGTATGCTAGCCTTTATAAATCAGAGCATTGAGTATAGAAGTTGGGATGTAATGTTAAAATTGTACAAGGCATTGGTGAGACCAATTCTGGAGTATGGTGTACGATTTTGGTCGCCTAATTATAGGAAGGATGTCAACAAAATAGAGAGAGTACAGAGGAGATTTACTAGAATGTTGCCTGGGTTACAACAACTAAGTTACAGAGAAAGGTTGAATAAGCTAGTTCCTTATTCTCTGGAGCGCAGAAGGTTAAGGGGGGACTTGATAGAGGTCTTTAAAATGATGGGAGGGATAGACAGAGTTGACGTGGACAAGCTTTTCCCATTGAGAGTAGGAAAGATTCAAACAAGAGGACATGACTTCAGAATTAAGGGACAGAAGTTTAGGGGTAACATGAGGGGGAATTTCTTTACTCAGTGAGTGGTAGCTGTGTGGAATAAGCTTCCAGTGGAAGTGGTGGAGGCAGGATCGATTTTATCATTTAAAAATAAATTGGATAGGTATATGGATAGGAAAGGAATGGAGGGTTATGGTCTGAGTGCAGGTAGATGGGACTAGGGGAAAATAATTGATTGGCACGGACTTGTAGAGCCGAGATGGCCTGTTTCCGTGCTTTAATTGTTATATGGTTATAAGTTTAATCTACAATTGCAGAGGGAGAAGGGTAACTTGGTGGTGTCAGTGTTACAGTTGAACAAAGGGGACTATGGAGCCATGAGGGAGGAGTTGGCCAAAGTTGACTGGAAAGATACCCTAGCAGTGATGACAGTGGAACACCAATGGCAGGTATTTCTAGGAATAATCCAGAAGGTTCATTCCTAGGAGGAAGAAAGATTCCAAGGGGTGACCTTGGCTGACAAGGGACTCAGGGACAGTTTAAACATAAAAGAGAAGAGGTACAATGTAGCAAAGGTGAGTGGGAAGCCAGAGGATTGGGTAATGTTTAGGGAGCAACAGAAGATAACTAAAAAGACAATACAGGGTCAAAGATGAGGTACGAAGGTAAGCTAGCCAAGAATATAAAGGAGAATACTAAAAGCTTCTTTAGGTATGTGAAGAGAAATAAATTAGTTAAGACCAAAGTTGGACTCTTGAAGACTGAAAAAGGTGAATTTATGATGGGGAACAAGGAAATGGAAGATGAGTTGAACAGGTACTTTGGATCTGTCTTCACTAAGTAGGACACAAAAATCTTTGTGATGTACTAGTGGCCAGAGGATTTGGGGTGACAGACGAAATGAAGGCAATCCACATTAGGCAGGAAATGGTGTTGGGTCGACTGATGGGACTGAAGTTTGATAAATCCCCAGGGCCAGGTGGTCTGCATCCCAGGGTACTTAAGGATGTGGCTCTAGAAATAGTGGATGCATTGGTGATCATTTTCCAATGTTTAGTAGATTCAGGATCAGTTCCTGTGGGTTGGAGGGTAGCTAATGTTATCCCACTTTTTAAGAAAGGCGGGAGAATGAAAACAGGGAATTATAAAGAATTAGTAAATCATTTTTAAAAAGGGAGGGAGAGAGAAAACGGGGAATTACAGACCAGTTAGTCTAACATCGGTAGTGGGGAAACTGCGAAGTCAGTTATTAAAGATGGGATAGCAGCACATTTGGAAAGTGGTGAAATCATTGGACAAAGTCAGCATGGATTTATGAAAGGTAAATCATGGCTGACGAATCTTATAGAATTTTTCGAGGATGTAACTAGTAGAGTGGATAAAGGAGAACCAGTGGATGTGTTATATCGGGACTTTCAGAAGGCTTTCGACAAGGTCCCACATAAGAGATTAGTATACAAACTTACGGTATTGGGGGTTCAGTATTGATGTGGATAGTGAACTGGCTGGCAGACAGGAAGCAAAGAATAGGAGTAAACAGGTCCTTTTCAGAAAGGCAGGCAGTGACTAGTGGGTTACCGCAAGGCTCGGTGCTGGGACACCAGCTATTTACAATATATATTAATGATTTGGACGAGGGAATTTAATGCAACATCTCCAATTTTGCGGATGACACAAAGCTGGGGGGGCAGTGTTAGCTATGCGGAGAATGCTAGGAGGCTGCAAGGTGACTTGGATAGGCTGGGTGAGTGGGCAAATGCATGGCAGATGCAGTATAATGTGGATAAATGTGAGGTTATCCACTTTGGTGGCAAAAAAAAGGAAAGTAGATTATTTTTGAATGGTGGCCGATTAGGAAAGGGGGAGATGTAACGAGACCTGGGTGTCATGGTACACCAGTCATTGAAAGTAGGCATGCAGGTGCAGCAGACAGTGAAGAATGCGAATGGTATGTTAACATTCATAGCAAAACGATAACAAGAGGATTTGAGTATAGGAGCAAAGAGGTCCTTCTGCAGTTGTACAGGGCCCTAGTGAGACCACATCTGGAGTATGGTGTGCAGTTTTGATCCCGTAATTTGAGGAAAGACATTCTTGCTATGGAGGGACTGTCATATGGACAGAATTAAGGGACAGAAGTTTACGGGTAATATGAGGGGGAACTTCTTTACGCATAGAGTGGTGGCGGTGTGGAATGAGCTCCCAGTGGAAGTGGTGGAGGCAGGTTCATTGGTATCATTTAAAAATAAATTGGATAGGCATATGGATGAGAAGGGAATGGAGGGTTATGGCATGAGTGCAGGCAGATGGGACTAAGGGGAAAAAAAATTTGTTCGGCATTGACTTGTAGCGCCGAGATGGCCTGTTTCCGTGCTGTAATTGTTATATGGTTATATGGTTATATGCGGAGAGAATAGAGCGGCTGGGCTTGTGCACCCTGGAGTTTAGAAGGATGAGAGGGCATATTATTGAAACATATTTTTAAGGGTTTGGACATGCTGTAGGCTGGAAACATGCTCCCGATGTTGGAGGAGTCCAGTCCAGGGGCCACAGTTTAAGAATTAGGGGTAAGCCATTTAGAATGGGGACGAGGAAACCATTTTTCTCTTTGAAGAGAGAGCTAGATAGGACCCTTAAAGATAGCGGAGTCAGGGCATATGGGAAGAAGGCAGGAATGGCCTACTCCTGCACCTATTGTCTATTGTCTGTTGTGTAGGGACAGGTGTTGCATCTCCTGTGGTTGCAGGGCAAATTGTGTGATGTGCTTGCTTATATCCAAGAGTTATGATTGAATGAATGAATGAATGCATGAATTAATGAATGAATATGAATATAACTTTAATTGTCATTCAGGTATACACATAGACACAGTGCACATTGAACGAAATTTTGTTGCATTGACTCTTCAAAGTAGCAGCAGAATATAACATTTATATCAGGCGATCAGTAAAAGTGCTTAGTGTGCCCATAAAAAGAGCTTCATGTGCATAGTTCTGTAAAATAGATATATAGGAAAGTTTTTAAAAGTGGCAATGTATAAGAAAGTTCTAGCATCGGTTTGATTGTGAGTTCAATAATCTTATGGCCTGGGGGATGAAGCTGTTGCAGAACCTGGTTGTCCCGCTCTTCATGCTGCGGTACCTCCTCCCAGAGTTCAGCAGTGTAAACAGTCCATATTGTGGGTGTGTGGGGGCTCTGGTAATGCCCTTAGCTCTAATCAGACAGCGTTTGTAACCAATGTCCATGATGGAAGGAAGAGAAGTCCCAATGATTTTTTCCGCTGTCCTCACCACTCTCTGAAGACACTTCCAGTCCGCAGCTGTACAGCCGCTGCACCACATAGAGGTGCAGCTGGTCATGACTGACTCAATTGTGCTTCTGTAGAATGTGGTGAGGATGGGAGGGTGGAGGTGTAAACTTCTCAACCTGCGGAGGAAGTACAACCGCTGCTGTGCCCGTTTTACCAGAGATGTGATGTTTGTAGTCCAAGTTAAGGTATCCGTTATATGCACTCCTAGGAACCTAGCAACAAACAGCATCCGCACGTGGGTGTTCTTCTCCTCCAGGTGTTGTAGGCTCAGGCTCAGGTGGACTGCAGAGGAGATAGCCTGTCACCAGAGGAGCCAGGGTCTTGTGCTGTAAGCCAAGGTTCAGTGAAAATCCCCAAGTAATTACACTCAAGTTTCTGTGTAAGTGACAGATGTTTTTAAGAAGACAAAGCTCCCAAGTGTAGCATGCAGCCATTAGTGACTAATACAGGATTAATCCTAGTTCAGAATTGTAGTTTTCCACTTATACCACGTTGAATAATGCAGGGTTATTTTAAAATCTAGCTGGGTGAGACATTTAGACAAGTAAAATACCTTCTGGATTTTGGTCAAGTGCCAAGTACCATATAACCATATAACAATTACGGCACGGAAACAGGCCACCTCGGCCCTTCTAGTCCATGCCAAACACTTATAACCATATAACCATATATAAATATATAACAATTACAGCACAGAAACAGGCCATCTCGATCTTTCTAGTCCGTGCCGAACACATATTCTCCCCTAGTCCCATATAACTGTGCTCAGACCATAACCCTCCATTCCTTTCCTGTCCATATAACTATCCAATTTATTTTTAAATGATAAAAACGAACCTGCCTCCACCACCTTCACTGGAAGCTCATTCCACACAGCCACCACTCTCTGAGTAAAGAAGTTCCCCCTCATGCTACCCCTAAACGTTTGTCCCTTAATTCTCAAGTCATGTCCCCTTGTTTGAATCTTCCCTACTCTCAGTGGGGAAAGCTTATCCACGTCAACTCTGTCTATCCCTCTCATCATTTTAAAGGCCTCTATTAAGTCCCTCCTTAACCTTCTGCACTCCAAAGAATAAAGCCCTAACTTGTTCAACCTTTCTCTGTAACTTAGTTGCTGAAACCCACGCAACATTCTAGTCAATCTCCTCTCTACTCTTTCTATTTTGTTGACATCCTTCCTACAGCTAGGCGACCAAAATTGTACACCATACTCCAGAATTGGCCTCACCAATGCCTTGCACATTTTTAACATTACATCCCGACTTCTATACTCAATGCTCTGATTTATAAAGTCCAGCACACCAAAAGCTTTCTTTACCACCCTATCTACATGAGATTCCACTTTCAGGGAACTGTGCACAGTTGTTCCCAGATCCCTCTGTTCATCTGCATTCTTCAATTCTCTACCATTTACCATGTACGTCCTATTTTGATTTGTCCTGCCAAAATGTAGCACCTCACACTAATCAATTTATACCCAACAATTGAACCTTCTTAACCAACCTTCCGTGAGGAACCTTGTGAAAGGCCTTACTGAAGTCCATATATACAACATCCACTGCTTTACCCTCATCAATTTCCCGAGTAACCTCTTCAAAAAATTCAAGAAGATTAGTCAAACATGACCTTCCAGGCACAATTCCATGTTGACTGTTCCTAATCAGACCCTGTTTATCCAGATGCTTACATATATTATCTCTAAGTATCCTTTCCATTAATTTGCCCACCACTGACGTCAAACTAACAGGTCTGTAATTGCTAGGTTTACTCTTAGACCCCTTTTTAAACAATGGAACAACATGCGCAGTACGCCAATCCTCCGGCACTATTCCCGTTTCTAATGACATTTAAAATATTTCTGTCATAGCCCCGGCTATTTCTACACTAACTTCCCTCAATGTCCTAGGGAATATCCTGTCCGGACCTGGAGACTTATCCACTTTTATATTTCTCAAAAGTGTCAGTACTTCCTCTTCTTTGAATCTCATAGTTTCCATAGGTACTCTACTTGTTTCCCTTACCTCACATAATTCAATATCCCTCTCCTTGGTGAATACCGAAGAAAATAAATTGTTCAATATCTCCCCCATCTCTTTTGGCTCTTCAGATAGCTGTCCACTCTGACTCTTTAATGGACCAATTTTATCCCTCGTTATCCTTTTGCTATTAATATAGCTGTAGAAACCCTTTGGATTTACTTTTACCTTACTTGCCAAAGCAACCTCATATCTTCTTTTAGCTTTTCAAATTTCTTTCTTAAGATTCTTTTTACATTCTTTATACTCATTTACTCCATGCTGCCTATAATTATTGTAGATCTCTCTCTTTTTCCGAACCAAGTGTCCAATTTCCCTCAAAAACCATGGCTCTTTCCAATTTTCCTTTCAACCGAACAGGGACATAAAGAATCTGTACTCTTAAAATGTCACCTTTAAATGTCCTCCATTTCTCATCCACATCTTTCCCATAAAACAAATTGTCCCAATTTACTCCTTTTAAATCGTTTTGCATCTCCTCAAAGTTAGCCTTTCTCCAATCAAAAATCTCAACCCTTGGTCCAGTTCTGACCCTCTCCATAATTATATTGAAACTGATGGTATTGTGATCACTGGTCCCGAACTGTTCCCCAACGCATACCTCTGCCACCTGACCCGTCTCATTTCCTAACAGGAGGTCCAGCACCGCCCCTTCTCTAGTAGGGACTTCTATGTTTTGCTTCAAAAAACTATCCTGCACACATTTTAGAAACTCCAACCCATCCAGCCCATTTACAGAATGTGTTTCCCAGTCTATGTGTGGAAAATTGAAATCTCCCACAATCACTACCTTGTGCTTACTACTAATTTATGCAATCTGCTTACATGTTTGCTCTTCCAATTCTCGCTCCCCATTTGGCGGTCTATAATACACCCCTATAAGTGTTGCTACCCCTTTCCCATTTCTCAGTTCCACCCAAATAGCCTCCCTAGACGAGCCCTCTAATCTATCCTGCCAAAGCACTGCTGTAATATCTTCCCTGACTAGCAATGCAACACCTCCAACTCTTGCCCCTACAATTCTATCACACCTGAAGCAACGAAATCCTGGAATATTTAGTTTCCAATCACAGCCCTCCTGCAACCACGTTTCACTGATCGCCACAATTTCATACTTCCAGGTGTCAATCCAGGCTCTAAGTTCATCCATCTTTCTTACAATGCTCCTAGCATTAAAATATACACATTTGAGAAACCCACCCACTCTTATTCTCTGTTTATTGTCTTTTTCTTCTCTCTCCCCTACATTTTGGGTCAGAGTGCTACCATTCTCTGCCTCCTGCCTCACACACGGACTGCTAGCTTTCCCAATTTGAGTCCCTCCCCCCAACCATACTAGTTTAAAGTCTCCCCAGTAGCCTTTGCAAATCTCCCCACCAGGATATTGGTCCCGCTCGAGTTCAAGTGCAACCCGTCCTTTCTGTACAGGTCGCACCTTCCCCAAAAGAGGTCCCAATGTTTCTGAAACTTGAATCCATACCCACTGCACTAGTCCCTCATCCACTCATTTATCCTCCACCTCGCTCCATTCCTACTCTCACTGTCGCGTGGCACAGGCAGTAATCCTGAGATTGTTACCTTTGCGGTCCTTCTCCTTAACTCTCTACCTAACTCCCTAAATTCTTCTTTCAGGACCTCTTCTCTTTTTTTACCTATGTCGTTGGTACCTATATGTACCACAACCTCAGGCTCCTCTCCCTCGCATTTCAGGATTTCTTGGACATGTTCAGACACATCCCTGACCCTGGCACCAGGGAGGCAAACTACCATCCGGGTCTCCTGTCTGCGTCCACAGAATCGCCTATCCGACCCCCTGACTATAGAGTCCCCTATTACAATTGCCCTCCTCTTCTTTTCCTTACCCTTCTGAGCAACAGGACCGGTCTTTGTGCCAGAGGCCCGGCCGCTGTCGCTGCCCCCAGGGAGTCTGTCTCCCCCACCCTTACTCAAACATGAGTACTTATTTTCAAGGTGTACAGCCACCGGGGTACTCACCAGTCCCTGCCTCTGCCCATTGCCCTTCCTAACTGTGACCCAGTTTTCTGTCTCCCGTGGTCTTGGAGTGACCACCTCCCTGTAACTCCTTTCTATGACCTCCTCGCTCTCCCTGAGCTATTCCAGGTTCCTAACACAGTCCCTTAGTAGCCCCATCTCGACGCACCTGGCGCAGATATGGACGTCTGGAGAGCACTCAGACTCCATGACCTCCCACATCTGACATCCAGAACAGTAAACTGCCCTGGTCCTCATTCTCCCCCTTATCCAAATACAATAAAGCCTTACCCGGGATACAAGACAATCAGCTGCGTCCTCTGGTCCTCTTCCACGAATCAGAGACTTCCACCAGAATCCTTCTTTGGAAGTGAGATGGAACGTTGCAGATTTGGGTAACTCACAGCTCCAGGTAACTCCTCCTCGCACCAACGGCTCCCCGGGCCTCTGTAGAAGCAAGCCCCGTGCTGTTTTATGCTCACAGCTCCAGGTAACACCTCCACGCACCAACGGCTCCCTGGGCCTCTGTAGAAGCAAGCCCCGCGCTGTTTTTATACTCACAGCTCCAGGTAACTCCTCCTCGCACCAACGGCTCCCCGGGCCTCTGTAGAAGCAAGACCCGCGCTGTTTTATACTCACAGCTCCAGGTAACTCCTCATCGCACCAACGGCTCCCCGGGCCTCTGTAGAAGCAAGCCCCGCGCTGTTTTATACTCACAGCTCCAGGTAACACCTCCACGCACCAACGGCTCCCCGGAAGTCTCTGCTCGAACTAAAGCAGTAATGTCTGCATCAAATCTTTTGGAATGTATGAGGTAAACATTCAAACCACGTTCAAAATGTGTAGGAAGGAACTGCAGATGCTGGTTTACACCAGAGATGGACACAAAGTACTGGAGTAACTCAGCGGGACAGGCACCATCTCTGGAGAGAAGGAATGAATGAGTTTTTGTGTCGAGACACTTTGTGGGTTTGGTGACCCCAGTAGACTGCTCCATTTAGTTTGTGCAAATCGGGCCATTCGGCCCCACTGACCAGTGCCTCCTATCCTACTTGCCATGGTTAATGGTGGCCGGAGGAGTGAATGATTAGTTTTCCTTCTTAGGGTTCCTTTTACCAATCTGTTGCAAGAACAGCTGCGTCTAGCATTTATATATGCCTGAAGTAATCGAACTCCGCAATTGAATCTACAATGTTATACACGTTCTTCTTCCTACCGTGTCTAATCTGATGTGCAACTATTTGGGCGGCACGGTGGGAGCAGCGGTAGAGTTGCTGCCTTACAGCGTCAGAGAACCGGGGTCAATCCTGACCAGGGATGCTGCCTGTACCTTCTCCCTGTGACAGCGTGGGTTTTCTCAGGGTGCTCCGGTTTCCTCCTGCAGTCCACAGACCTACAGGATTTCTAGGTTAATTGGCTTCAGAAAATGTGTAACTTGTGCGTAGGGTGGTGCTAGCGTACGGGGTGATCATGGGTCGGTGCGGTCACTGTGGGCCGAAGGGCCTGTTTCCACGCTATATCTCAAAAGTCCAAATCATCTTGTCTTAACTCATCTCATTCCCTTCTCCACCAAACCCTTTGTTAAAGTTAAAGATTGATAACCTGAGGTATAGAACATAGAACAGTACAACACAGGAACAGGCCCTTCGGCTCACAATGCCTGTGCTAAACATGACACCACTGCCAACTCTTATCTGCCTGCACATTATCATTATCCCTCCGTTCCCTGCCTATCCAAAATCCTGTTAAATGCCACTGTTTTATCTGCCTCCACAACCACTTACAACACACTCAAGGTGCACTCTAACCTCTAATATCTTGCTCCACACATGTTTAAACATTGCCCCACTCTCGTTAAAGCTATGCCCTCTAGTATTCCATCGCTGTCCTGGGAAAAAGGGGCGGGCACGATGGCGCAGCGGTAGAGTTCCTCGCTTACACCGCTTGCAGTGCCAGAGACCCGGGTTCGATCCTGACAACGGGTGCTGTCAGAACAGATTTGTACATTTTCCCATTGACTTGCGTGGGTTTTTTCCGAGATCTTCAGTTTCCTCCCACAATCCAACGACATGCAGGTTTGTGGGTTAATTAGCTTGGTATAAATGTAAATTGTCCCTAGTGTGTGCGGGGTAGTTTAATGCACGGGTATCGCTGGTTGACATGGACTCGGTGGGCTGAAGGGCCTGAATCTGTGCTGTATCTCTAAACTAAAAAATGTTCTGACTGTCTGGTTAAAGATATGAACACATGGGCTCACTGGTCTGAGGGCTGTAGAAAGAATCTTGTACTTTGCTAAAATTCACAAGCAATGTTAAACTGAGACCAACGAGGTAACGGCAATAGTTTGTTTTAGAGAGATGGCGTGTAAACAGGCCCTTCTGCCCACCGAGTCCACGCCAACCAATGATCACCGGTACACTAGTCCTATATCCTTCACACTAGGGGCAATTTACAGACGTCAATTAACCTACAAACCGGCACATCTCTAGAATGTGGGAGGAAACCAGAGCACCCGAAGGAAACCCACGCGGGTCACAGGGAGAATGTACAAACTACAAGCACGTGTAGTCAGGATCGAACCCGGGTCTCTGGCACTGTAAGGCAGCAACTCTTAGTCTATCGCTGCGCCACCATGCCGATCAATTCACTTGATGCTAAGGAAGTTGTATGTTAGCCCTCTGCAAACTTTAAAACCCAATGAGATGTTCCTTCTCCATTTGGCACATCAAGGTATGATGGTGCAGCGGTAGAGTTGCTGCCTCACAGCGCCGGAGACCCGGGTGCTGTCTGTACAGAGTTTGCACGTTCTCCCCATGACCCGCGTGGGTTTTCTCCGGGTGCTCTGGTTTCCTCCCACACTCCAAAGACGTGCAGGTTTGTAGGTTCATTGGCTTTGGTAAAAAGTCCCCAGTGTGTAGGATAGTGCGTGTATACAGGTGAATGCTGGTCGGCGTGGATCGGTGGCCCAAAGGGCCCGTTGCCACACTGTATCTCAAAACAAAAACACTTGAGATTTAATATTGTTTGCCTTTTATTTCTTGACAGATCTAAGTATGATTAAGCCGACCCCTTGTCCCCTGTGTTGATCAAATGAAGGGGGGTAATTGACTTAGACTCTCCCCCACCTGCCCTTCACTTCTGGAGTAATAGAATCAAGCTTGTAACTTTTGGAAACATCTTCCTTTAGTTTAGTTTCTACAAGTGGAGTTTAATTCAATGCAGATTTAATTTTCTCCTGTGAAGCATTATCTTGTCCATCACTCGTGTTTCATCGACATTTTTCATTTCTTGAACTGTCAACAATTTCATGTTAACTGCAAAGTTGGAGCGTGTGCATTGGCAATGTAACTCTTTCATATAAGCAAGACACCAGCCAGACCATGAAGGAACAGAGTGCTAGAGTAACTTAGCGGGACTCTTCTTCAGGACCAGACATCAACGTGTGCTGGTCTCACCATGATGTAGAAACATAGAAAATAGGTGCAGAAGTAGGCCATTCAGCCCATCGAGCCAGCACCGCCCTTCGATATGATCATCCAAAATCAATACCCCATTCCTGCTATCTCCCCATATCAATTGATTCCGTTAGCCCTAAGAGCCACATCCAACTCTCTGTTGAAAACATGCAGTGAATTGGCCTCCACTGTCTTCTGTGGCCGAGAATTCCACAGATTTTCCGTGTGAAAAAGTTATCCCTCATCTCAGTCCTAAATGGCCTAACCCGTTATTCTTAAACTGTGACCCCTGTTTCGGGACTCCGCCAACATCGGGAACATTGTTCCTACATCTAGCCTGTTCAATCCTTTAAGAATTGTATATTGCTATAAGATCTTCTCTCATTCTTTGAATTCCAGCGAATACAAGCCCAGTCGACCCACTCTTTCATCATATATCAGTCCCGCCATCCCGGGAATTAACCTGGCGAACCTACGCTACACTCCCTAAATAGCAAGAATGTCCTTCCTCAAATAAGGAAAGGTACAGAAGTGTGAAAATGCACACCTCCAGATTCAGGGACAGTTTCTTCCCAGCTGTTATCAGGCAACTGAATCATCCTACCACAACCAGAGAGCAGTGCTGAACTACAATCTACCTCATTGGTGACCCTCGGTCTATCCTTGATCGGACTTTGCTGACTTTATTTTGCACTAAACGTTATTCCCTTACCATGTATCTATACACTGTAAATGGCTCGATTGTAATCAAGTCTTGTCTTTCTGCTGACTGTTTTTAGCACACGAGAAAAAGCTTTTCTCTGTACACGTGACAATAAACTCAACTGAACTGAGTTCCTTGTATCTAACACTTGAGTCCAGTTGGTTATAACCACTGTGACCTGTGGTCATATGGTGAAATGGTTTATTCCCTTCTGGGTCTGCCTTCCATTCGTAAGATCACAAGTTTGTAAACCATCATAATCTGAGGTGACGTCATAATGTGCCTGGCCGTTGACCTCACAGTGAACTGCATCAGTAACCATGAGAGACGGGCTCCAATTCATCTGTCAACTTGAAGTGGGTGCACCAAACCCATTCTGCCAGGCATAGAAACAGCCGGTAGCTACTAGAGGTCGAAACTCTAACCTACACGGTGTGGATCAATAACCCAAGCAAGGAGTTTCAAGAATGCCGGTGATAAAGGAGAGCGGCACGCAGACTTACAAAAGGAGATCTAAGGTAGATCTGAATCTGTTAATAGACCAAGATAAAAGGTGCAGTGACTCAGCGGGTCTTATTCTTAAACTGTGACCCCTGGTTCTGGACTCCCCCTACATCGGGAACATAGGGACGTAGGGCTCTTCTGCCACCTCTGAGCTTTTCATGCTGGGAGAGAATCCTATCCATCCAGTGACAATCCTGTCTCCAGTCTCCAAATTTCCCCCACCTCTTCCCACCCCCCCCTTCCCCCCAGCCCCTACACAGCCTTCTACCCTCTCTGGACCTTTTTATATCCACTGTTGGTGCAACAACTGTCTTGGCTTCTCTACTCCACTGGCCCACTCAAACCGGAAAGTGTCCCAATGTGAAACGACGAATGTCAGGCAGCATCTGTGGAGAACACGGATAGATGGCGTTTCACAGAGTGCTAGTGTAACTCAGCGGGTCAGGCAGCATCTGTGGAGAACATGGATAGGTGACGTTTCACAGGACAGTGAAGCTAGTTGGAGGACTAGGGTGGGGGAGGGATGGAGAGAGAGAGGGAAAGCAAGGGTTATTTGAAGTTGGAGAAATCAATATTGATATCGCTGAGTTGTAATCTGCCTGTCCTGCTGAGTTTCTCCAGCATTTTGTGTCTATCTTCAGTGCAAACCAGCATCTGCTGTTCCTGCACATTTTGTCTTGCCCACATAGACCACATTTACACTAGTTCCTCCTGCCTGCATTTGCTCCATATCTCTCCATACCTATCCTATCCATTTACCTGTCAAGAGTCAAGATTATTTTATTGTCATATATCACAAAATGAACAATTAAATACTGACTTACGATATGATAGAACATTATCTATCCAAGGAGGGAAATTGATCAGCCAACAGTCATAAAACACAAGATAAAGGCGGTCATGGTGGCGCAGCGGTAATGTTGCTGCCTTACAGCGAATGCAGCGCCGGAGACCAAGGTTCGATCCCGATTACGGGTGCTGTCTATACGGAGTTTGTACCTTCTCCCCGTGACCTGCGTGGGTTTTCTCCGAGATCTACGGGTTCCTCCCACACCACAAGGACGTACAGGTTTGTAGGTTAATTGGCTTCAGTAATATTGTAATAGTCCCTAGTGTGTGGAGTAGTGCAAGTGTACGGGATGATCGCTGGTTAGTGTTAATGTGCGGGGATCGTTGGTTGGCGCGGACCCGGTGGGCCGAAGGGCCTGTTTCCGCGCTGCATCTCTCAACTAAACTAAACTAAACTAAACTAAACATGAAACATGAAATTAAAGTGACGTGTGGAAAGGATTGGGGATGTTCGAATATTGGGGAGGGAGAGGGAGGTTGTCAGTCTACTCCACAACAGAAGGGGGTGGAGTTGTACAGTTTGATAGACACGGGGAAGCAGAATCTCCTGTGGCGTTCTGTGCTGCATCTTGGTGGAACTCGTCTGTTGCTGAAGGTGCTCCTCAGTCTGTCATGGAGCGGGTTACGTAGCAGCACAACAGTAGTGTAAACATATTGCACTGTAAAACCCTAACTAAACAGCAAAAAATGTTCAGTACACATTAGAGAAACAGACAATTAGTCCAAATTGTTCTGTCCAAATATCTTCTATATGCCTTTGTACCAGCCTCCACTACCTCCCCTGGCAGCTTGTTCCATATACCCACCTCCTGGGTGAAGGTAGTGAATTAATTATGATAGACAAACATGCTGGAGAAACTCAGCAGGTGAGGCAGCGTCTAGATGCATACTGCCTCATCTGCTGAGTTTCTCCAGCATTTTTGTCTACTTTTGATTTTTCCAGCATCTGCAGTTCTTTCTTAAACAAGGTAATTATGGTAGTGCTTTAAACGAGTCTTAAACGATGCCTCTGTAGAATAATCTATTCAGTTTTGGACTAATTATGCTTTTATTGTTGATGGAGTGTGGACTACTTTTAATTTAAAATTCTTTTAAAATAGGGTTGTCAAAGCTTCACTTGTAAACGCAACTTTTTGCATCTTTGAACCATGAATTGGAGACCCAAAAATCTCTGTCGAATTGGTTGTCAAAATTACCGAGTGCTCCCCAGAATGTCATCAGCTCTTGGGAACATTTTCATTATAATTCTTCACTTGTCCTTCAAATTCTACTTTTTTTTAAAAAGGTTCAGCTTGCGAACTTTAAACAGCCTTTTTATTTTAAATATCCTTCGCAGACTCGATGGGCTGAAGGGCCTGTTTCCATTCTGCATCACTAAAACTAAAACTAAAACTAAACGGTTTGTTGTGGGAATTACAGAGTCATGGCTGCAAGAGGGTCAGGGATGGGAACTGAATATTCAACCTCCTATTGAATAGACAGACAGGTGGGCAGAGAGGGTGGGGTAGCTCTGTTGGTGAGGAATGAAACTCAGTCCCTTGCAAGGGGTGACATTGAAACAGGAGATGTGGAGTCAGTATGGATAGAACTAAGGCATTGTAAGGGTAAAAAGACCCTAATGGGACTAATAGACAGGCCCCCAAACAGTGGCCTGAATATAGGGTGCAAGTTGATTCAGGAGTTAAAATTGGCATGTAGTAAAGGTACTGCTACGGTTGTTATGGGAGATTTGAACATGCAGGTAGACTGTGAAAATCAGATTGATACTGGACCCCAAGAAAGGGAGTTTGTGGAGTGCCTCTGTGATGGATTCCTTAGAGCAGCTGGTAATGGAGCCTACCAGGGATCAGGCAATTCTGGATTTAGTGTCATGTAATGAACCGGATTTGATAAAGGACCTCGAGGTTACAGAGCCATTAGGAAGTAGTGACCACAATATGGTCGTTTAATCTACAATTGGAGAGGGAGAAAGGTAAATTGGTGGTGTCAGTGTTACAGTTGAATAAAGGGGACTATGGAGACATGAGGGAGGAGCTGGCCAAAGTTGACTGGAAAGATACCCTAGCAGGGATGTCAATGGAACAACAATGGCAGGTATTTCTGGGAATAATACGGAAGGTGCAGGATCAGTTCATTCCAAAGAGGAAGAAAGATTCCAACTGGAGTAAGGGGAGACCGTGGCTGACAAGGGACGTCAGGGACAGTATAAAAATAAAAGAGAAGAAGTACAACGTAGCAAAGATGAGCGGGAAGCAGGAGGATTATGTAATGTTTAGGGAGCGACAGAAGATAACGAAAAAGACAATACAGGGACAAAGATGAGGTACGAAGGTAAGCTAGCCAAGAATATAAAGGAGAAGTAAAAGCTTCTTTAGGTATGTGAAGAGAAAAACATTAGTTAAGACCAAAGTTGGACTCTTGAAGACTGAAAAAGGTGAATTTATGATGGGGAACAAGGAAATGGCAGATGAGTTGAACAGGTACTTCAGATCTGTCTTCACTAAGGAGGACACAAAACATCTTCGTGATTTACTAGTGGCCAGAGGATTTGGGGTGACGGAGGAGCTGAAGGAAATCCACATTAGGCAGGAAATGGTGTTGGGTCGACTGATGGGACTGAAGGTTGATAAATCCCCAGGGCCTGGTGGTCTGCATCCCAGGGTACTTAAGCATGTGACGCTAGAAATAGTGGATGCATTGGTGATCATTTTCCAATGTTCAGTAGATGCAAGATCAGTTCCTGTGGGTTGGAGGGTAGCTAATGTTATCCCACTTTTTAAGAAATGCGGGAGAGAAAACAGTGAATTATAAAGAATTATAAAATAATTTTTAAGAAGGGAGGGAGGGAGAAAACGGGGAATTACAGACCAGTTAGTCTAACATCGGTAGTGGGGAAACTGCTAGAGTCAGTTATTAAAGATGGGATAGCAGCACATTTGGAAAGTGGTGAAATCATTGGACAAAGTCAGCATGGATTTATGAAAGGTAAATCATGTCTGACGAATCTTATAGAATTTTTCGAGAATGTAATTAGTAAAGTGGATAAGGGAGAACCAGTGGATGTGTTATATCGGGACTTTCAGAAGGCTTTCGACAAGGCTTTCGACAAGGTTCCACATAAGAGATTAGAATACAAACTTAAGGCACACGGTATTGGGGGTTCAGTATTGATGTGGATAGAGAACTGGCTGGCAGACAGGAAGCAAAGAATAGGAGTAAACGGGTTCTTTTCAGAAAGGCAGGCAGTGACTAGTGGGGTACCACAAGGCTGGGACCCCAGCTATTCACAATATACTGTATATTAATGACTTTGACAGGGGAATTGAATGCAACATCTCCAAGTTTGCGGATGACATGAAGCTGGGGGGCAGTGTTAGTTGTGTGGAGGATGCTAGGAGGCTGCAAGGTGACTTGGATAGGTTGGGTGAGTGGGCAAATGCACGGCAAATGCAGTATAATGTGGATAAATGTGAGTGGCAAAAACATGAAAGTAGACTATTATCTGAATGGTAGCCGATTAGGAAAAGGGGAGATGCAACAAGACCTGGGTGTCATGGTACACCAGTCATTGAAAGTAGGCATGCAGGTGCAGCAGGCAGTGAAGAAAGTGAATGGTATGTTGGCATTCATAGCAAAAGGATTTGAGTATAGGAGCAGGGAGGTTCTACTGCAGTTGTACAAGGTCTTGGTGAGACCACACCTGGAGTTTTGTGTACAGTTTATGTCTACTAATCTGAGGAAAGACATTCTTGCCATAGAGGGAGTACAGAGAAGGTTCACCAGACTAATTCCTGGGATGTCAGGGCTTTCGTATGAAGAAAGATTGGATAGACTCGGCTTGTACTCGCTAGAATTTAGAAGATTAAGGGGAATCTTATAGAAACATTCAAAATTCTTAAAGGGTTGGACAGGCTAGATGTAGGAAGATTGTTCCCGATGTTGGGGAAGTCCAGAACAAGGGGTCACAGTTTAAGGATAAGGGGGAAATCTTTTAGGACCAAGTGGAGAAAAACATTTTTCACACAGAGAGTGGTGAATCTCTGGAATTCTCTGCCACAGAAGGTAGTTGAGGCCAGTTCATTAGCTATATTTAAGAGGCAGTTAGATGTGGCCCTTGTGGCTAAAGGGGTCAGGGGGTATGGAGAGAAGGCAGGTACAGGATACTGAGTTGGATGATCAGCCATGATCATATTGAATGGTGGTGCAGGCTCGAAGGGCCGAATGGCCTACTCCTGCACCTATTTTCTATGTTTCTATGTTTCTATAGACCAGTTAGCCTGACATCGGTGGTGGGAAAGATGCTGGAGTCAATTATGAAAGATGAAATAGCGGCACATTTGCCGACACAGGATCGGTCCAAGTCAGCATGGATTTACGAAGGGGAAATCATGCTTGACATCTTCTGGAATTTTTGGAAGATGTAAATAGGAAAAGGTACAAGGGTTCCTGGAGGTTTGTAGGTGGTTGCCGGAGGTTGCAGATAGTGGAAGCAGGTAGGGAGACTGACAAAAAGCTCCGGTAACCGCACGGAAACCTTGGGTGGGGCACAAAGTCTCCAGAGGTTTCCGTTCAGGTTTTCTAAGTGGAACAGGGGCATAACATTAGCAAATGTGCAGATGACACAAAGCTGGGTGGCAGTGTGAACTGTGAGGATGAAGCTATGAGAATGCAGGGTGACTTGGACAGGTTGGGGGAGTGGGCAGATGCATGGCAGATGACGTTTAATGTGGATAAATGTGAGGTTATCCACTTTGGTATAAATAAAGAAAAGCAGATTACTATCCAAATGGCGTCAAGTTGGGAAAAGGGGAAGTACAAAGGGATCTGGGGGTCCTTGTTCATCAGTCTATGAAAGTAAGCATGCAGGTACAGCAGGCAGTGAAGAAAGCAAATGGCACGTTGGCCTTCATAACAAGAGGAGTTGGGTATAGGAGCAAAGAGGCCCTTCTGCAGTTGTATAGGGGCCTAGTGAGACCACACATGGAGTATTGTGTGCATTTTGATCCCGTAATTTGAGGAAGGGCATTCTTGCTATTGAGGGAGTGCAGCGTAGGTTTACAAGGTTAATTCCCGTGATGGCGGGACTGTCATATGCTGAGAGAATGGAGCGACTGGGCTTGTACACTCTGGAGTTTAGAAGGATGAGAGGAGATATTATTGAAACATATAAGATTTTTAAGGGTTTGGACACGCTGGAGGCAGGAAACATGTTACCAATGTTGGAGGAGTCCAGATGCAGAGGCCACAGTTTAAGAATTAGAGGTAAGCCATTTAGAACGGAGACGAGGAAACAATTTTTCTCACAGAGAGTTGTGACTGTGGAATTTTCTGCCTCAGTGTGCGGTGGAGGCCGGTTCTCTGGCTACTTTCAAGAGAGAGCTGAATAGGGCGCTTAAAGAAAGTGGTGTCAGGGGATACAGGAAGAAGGCAGGAATGGGGTGCTCCTGCACCTATTGTCTATTGTCTATTGTCTGTTGTGTAGGGACAGGTGTTCGATCTCCTGTGGTTGCAGGGGAAATTTTGTAATGTATGTGCTTAAATTCAAGAGTTATGCTCAAGGCAGTGTCTTGTGCTGTAAGCCAAGATTCAGTGAAAATCACCAAGTCATTGCACTCAAGTATCTGTGTAAGTGACAGATGTTTTTAAGAAGACAAAACTCCCAAGTGTAGCATGCAGCCATTAATGAATAATACAGGATCAATCCTAGTTCAGAATTGTAGTTTTCCACTTAAACCACGTTGAATAATGAAGGCTTATTTTAAAAATCTAGCTGGGTGAGACATTTAGACAGGTAAAATACCTTCTGGTTTTTGGTCAAGTGCCAAGTAGAAACTGAGCTCTGCTCGAACTGAAGCAGTAATGTCGGCATCAAATCTTTTGGAATGCATGAGGTAAACATTCAAATCACGTTCAAAATGTGTAGGAAGGAACTGCAGATGCTGGTTTACACCAGAGATGGACACAAAGTACTGGAATATCTCAGCGGGACAGGCAACATCTCTGGAGAGAAGGAATGGGTGAGTTTTCAGGTCGAGACACTTTGTGGGTTTGGTGACCCCAGTAGACTGCTCCATTTAGTTTGTGCAAATCGGGCCATTCAGCCCCACTGACCTGTGCCTCCTATCCTACTTGCCATGGTTAATGGTGGCAGGAGGAGTGAATGATTAGTTTTCCTTCTTAGGGTTCCTTTTACCAATCTGTTACAAGAACAGCTGCGTCTAGCATTTATATATGCCTGAAGTAATCGAACTCCTCAATTGAATCTACAATGTTGTACACGTTCTTCTTCCTAACGTGTCTAATCTGATGTGCAACAATTTGGGCAGCACTGTGGCGCAGCGGTAGAGTTGCTGCCTTACAGCGTCAGAGACCCGGGGTCAATCTTGACCGGGGATGTTGCCTGTACCTTCTCCCTGTGACAGCGTGGGTTTTCTCCGGGTGCTCTGGTTTCCTCCCGCACTCCACAGACCTACAGGTTTTCTAGGTTAATTGGCTTCAGAAAATGTGTAAGTTGTCCCTAGTGCGTAGGGTGGTGCTAGCGTACGGGGTGATCGCGGGTCGGTGCGGTCGCGGTGGGCCGAAGGGCCTGTTTCTACGCTATATCTCGAAAGTCCAAATCAGCTTGTCTTAACTCATCTCATTCCCTTCTCCACCAAACCCTTTGTTAAAGTTAAAGATTGATAACCTGAGGTATAGAACATAGAACAGTACAACACAGGAACAGGCCCTTCGGCCCACAATGTCTGAGCTAAACATGACACCACTGCCAACTCTTATCTGTCTGCACATTATCATAACCCCTCCATTCCCTGCCTATCCAAAAACCTGTTAAATGCCACTGTTTTATCTGCCTCCACAACCACTGACAACACACTCAAGGTGCACTCTAACCTCTAATAACTTGCTCCACACATCTTTAAACTTTGCCCCACTCTCGTTAAAGCTGTGCCCTCTAGTATTCAATCTCTGTCCTGGGAAAAAGGGGCGTGCACGGTGGAGCAGCGGTAGAGTTCCTGGCTTACACTGCTTGCAGTGCCAGAGACCCGGGTTCGATCCTGACTACGGGTGCTGTCAGTACAGATTTGTTCATTTTCCCCTTGACCTGCGTGGGTTTTTTCCCCCGAGATCTTCAGTTTCCCCCCACAATCCAAAGACATGCAGGTTTGTGGGTTAATTAGCTTGGTATAAATGTAAATTGTCCCTAGTGTGTGCGGGGTAGTTTAATGCACGGGTATCGCTGGTTGACATGGACTCGGTGGGCTGAAGGGCCTGATTCTGTGCTGTATCTCTAAACTAAACTAAAAAAGGTTCTGACTGTCTGGTTCAGATATGAACACATGGGCTCACTGGTCTGAGGGCTGTAGAAAGAATCTTGTACTTTGCTGACTTTCACAAGCAATGTTAAACTGAGACCAACGAGGTAACGGCAATAGTTTGTTTTAGAGAGATGGCGTGTAAACAGGCCCTTCTGCCCACCGAGTCCACGCCAACCAATGATCACCGGTACACTAGTCCTATATCCTTCACACTAGGGGCAATTTACAGACGTCAATTAACCTACAAACCGGCACATCTCTAGAATGTGGGAGGAAACCAGAGCACCCGAAGTACAAACTACAGAGTACAAACTACAAGCACGTGTAGTCAGGTTCGAACCCGGGTCTCTGGCACTGTAAGGCAGCAACTCTTAGTCTATCGCTGTGCCACCACGCCGATCAATTCACTTGATGCTAAGGAAGTTGTATGTTAGCCCTCTGCAAACTTTAAAACCTTATGAGATGTTCCTTCTCCATTTGGCACATCAAGTCCTCTCCGTCATTCAATCATATCTGGATTGGCATGGCTTAGAACATCAGAACATCCCTCTGCCACTGCCACTAATTTCTCAGGGACAACAAAGGGAAAATGCACTCCAGTAATCCCTCTGTGTGTTTTATATCTGTCTGTTACAGTGTTCAGATTTGTCAAATATTGAATTGCATTCCAACAGTGGAGTCTTTAGGTTGATAGAGTTAAGTGTGAAACTGATAAAGCAGAAGTATTTTTTGTGCCAGGAACAAACTACACACACTTTGACTATAGACAACTCTCATTTGGTAAATGTCAAAATTTTCTGCTGCTTTTTAAGTATTTTTCCCGAACAAGGTACGATGGTGCAGCGGTAGAGTTGCTGCCTCACAGCGCCGGAGACCCGGGTGCTGTCTGTACAGAGTTTGTACGTTCTCCCCATGACCCGCGTGGGTTTTCTCCGGGTGCTCTGGTTTCCTCCCACACTCCAAAGACGTGCAGGTTTGTAGGTTAATTGGCTTTGGTAAAAAGTCCCCAGTGTGTAGGATAGTGCGTGTATACAGGTGAATGCTGGTCGGCGTAGACACGGTGGGCCAAAGGGCCCATTGCCACACTGTATCTCAAAACAAAAGCGCTTGAGATTTAATAGTGTTTGCCTTTTATTTCTTGACAGATCTAAGTATGATTAAGCCGACCCCTTGTGCCCAGCGTTGATGAAATTGCATTAGAACTTCCCCACCTGCCCTTCACTTCTTGAGTAATAGAATCATGCTCGTAACTTTTGGAAACATCTTCCTTTAGTTTAGTTTCTACAAGTGGGTTTTAATTCAATGCAGATTTATTTTTCTCCTGTGAAGCATTATCTTGTCCATCACTCGGGTTTCATCAACGTTTTTCATTTCTTGAACTGTCAACAGTTTCATGTTAACAGCAAAGTTGGAGCTTGTGTGCATTGGCAATGTAACTCAGGAGTGCTGGAGTAACTCAGCGGGACTCTTCTTCAGGACCAGACATCAACGTGTGCTGGTCTCACCATGACGTAGAAACATAGAAAATAGGTGCAGAAGTAGGCCATTCAGCCCATCGAGCCAGCACCGCCTTTCGATATGATTATCCAAAATCAATACCCCATTCCTGCTATCTCCCCAAATCCCTTAATTCCGTTAGCCCTAAGAGCCACATCCAACTCTCTCTTGATAACATCCAGTAAATTGGCCTCCACTGTCTTCTGTGGCAGATTTTCCGTGTGAAAAAGTTATCCCTCATCTCAGGCCTAAATGGCCTAACCCGTTATTCTAAAACTGTGACCCCTGTTTCGGGACTCCCCCAGCAGTGCTGAACTACTATCTACCTCATTGGTGACCCTCGGACTATCCTTGATCAGACTTTGCTGACTTTATCTTGCACTAAACGTTATTCCCTTACATAGAAACATAAAAACATAGAAACTAGGTGCAGGAGGAGGCCATTCGGCCCTTCGAGCAAGCACCGCCATTCATTGTGATCATGCTGATCGTCCCCAATCAATAACCCGTGCCTGCCTTCTCCCCATATCCCTGGACTCCACTAGCCCCTTGAGCTTTATCGAACTCTCTCTTAAATCCATCCAGTACTTGGCCTCCACTGCCCTCTGTGGCAGGAATTCCATAAATTCACGACTCTCTGGGTGAAAACGTTTTTTCTCACCTCAGTCTTAAATGACTTCCCCTTTATTCTAAGACTGTGGCCCTTGGTTCTGAATTCGTCCATATTTGGTAACATTTTTCCTGCTTCTAGCCTGTCCAGTCCTTTCATAATTTATATATTTCTATAAGATCCCCTCATCCTTCTAAACTCTAGTGAAAACAATCCCAGTCTTTTCAAACTTTCCTCATATGACAGTCCCGCTATCCCAGGGATCAATCTCGTGAAACTACGCTGCACTGCCTCAATCACAATGATGTCCTTCCTCAAATTAGGAGACCAAAACTGTATACAATACTCCAGATGTTGTCTCATCAGACCCCTATACAACTGCAGAAGAACCTCTTTACTCCAATACTAAAATCCTCTTATGAAGGGCAATATTCCATTAGCTTTCTTCACTGCCTGCTCTACCTGTAAGCCAACTTTTAGTGACCGGTGTACAAGGACGCCCAGGTCTCGCTGCACCTCCCTCTTACCTAACCTAACCCCATTGTGATAATAATCTGCCCCCTTGTGTTTGCCACCAAAGTGGATAACCTCACATTTATCAATATTATACTGCATCTGCCACGCATCTGCCCACTCACTCAACCTGTCCAGGTCACCCTGCAACCTCCTAACATCCTCTTCACAGCTCACTCTGGCACCCAGCTTTGTGTCATCCGCAAACATGCTAGTGTTGCTCCTAATTCTCTCTTCCAAATCATTAATATATATGGTAAACAGTTACGGCCCCAACACCGAGCCTTGCGGCACTCCACTCGCCACTGCCTGCCATTCTGAAAAGGACCTGTTCACTCCAACTCTTTGCTTCCTGTCTGCCAACCAATTTTCTATCCATATCAACACCCTACCCCCAATACCATGTGCTCTAATGTTAGTCACTAGTCTCCCGTGCGGGACCTTATCAAAGGCTTTCTGAAAGTCTAGATACACTACATCCACTGGCACCCCTTCATCCATTTTACTTGTCACATCCTCAAAAAATTCCAGAGGATTAGTTTAAATTCCAGAAGTTACCATGTAAGTATACACTGTAAATGGCTCGAGGGAGTACAGAGAAGGTTCACCAGACTGATTCCCGCAATGGTAGGACTTTCATATGAAGAGAGACTAAGAATAATAATAATACATTTTATTTATGTGCGCCTTTCAAGAGTCTCAAGGACACCTTACAAAAATTTAGCAGGTAGAGGAAAAACATGTAAGGAGAATGCAATAAATAGTAGAGACATGACTAGTACACAAAGTAAAGACAGAATTCAATACAAAACACAATATGAGGCAATTAATGCACAGATGAAAAGGGAGGGGGACGTGGGGTTAAGGATAGGCAGAGGTGAAGAGATGGGTCTTGAGGCGGGACTGGAAGATGGGGAGGGAGTTCCAGAGCCTGGGAGCTGCCCTGGAGAAGGCTCTGTCTCCAAAACTGCGGAGGATGGACTTGTAGATGGAGACCGGCTGATGTGGATCTGAGGGACCGTGAGGGTTGGTAGGGGGAGAGGAGGTCAGTGGTATATGGGGGGGGGACAGATGGTGGAGGGCTTTGTAGTTGAGGACCAGGATTTTGTAGGTGATCCGGTGGGAGATGGGAAGCCAGTGAAGTTGTTTGAGGACTGGAGTGATGTGATGCCAGGATTTGGTGTGGGTGATGAGTCGGGCGGCTGCGTTCTGGACCAGTTTGAGTCAGTTGATGTAGGTGGAGCTGATGCCAAGGAGAAGTGAGTTGCAATAGTCCAGTCGGGAGGGGATGAAGGCATGGATGAGTCTTTCAAAGACTGAATAGACTCAGCTAGAATTTAGAAGATTGAGGAGGGGATCTTATAGAAACTTACAAAATTTGTAAGCGGTTGGACAGGCTAGATGCAGGAAGATTGTTCCCGATGTTGGGGAAGTCCAGAACAAGGGGTCACAGTTTAAGGATAACGGGGAAGTTTTTTAGGACCATGATGAGAAAAAAAAATGTCACACAGAGAGTGGTGAATCTGTGGAATTCTCTGCCACAGAAGGTATTTGAGGCCAGTCCATTGGCTATATTTAAGAGGGAGTTAGATATGGCCCTTGTGGCTAAAGGGATCAGGGGGTATGGAGAGAAGGCAGGTACAGGATACTGAGTTGGATGATCAGCCATGATCATATTGAATGGGGGTGCAGGCTCGAAGGGCTGAATGGCTTACTCCTGCACTTATTTTCTATGTTTCTATGATTGTAATCAGGTCTTGTCTTTCTGCTGACTGTATTTAACATGCGACAAAAAGCTTTTCTCTGTACACGTAATAAACTCAACTCCTTGTATCTAACATTTGAGTCCAGTTGGTTATAACCACTGTGACGGTCATATGGTGAAATGGTTTATTCCCTTCTGGGTCTGGCTTCCATTCGAAAGATCAAGTTTGTAAACCATCATAATCAGAGGTGACGTCATAATGTGCCTGGCTGGTGACCTCACAGTGAACTGCATCCGTAACCATGAGAGACGGGCTCCATTTCATCTGTCAACTTGAAGTGGGTGCACCAAACCCATTCTGCCAGGCATTGAAACAGCCGGCAGCTACTAGAGGTTGAAACTCTAACCTACACGGTGTGGATCAATAACCCAAGCAAGGTGCTTTGAGAATGCCGGTGGAAAAGGAGAGTGCCATGCAGACTTACAAGAGGAGATCTAAGGTAGATCTGAATCTGTTAATAGACCAAGATAAATGGGTGGAGTGACTCAGCGGGTCTTATTCTTAAACTGTGACCCCTGGTTCTGGACTCCCCCTACATTGGGAACTTAGGGGCGTAGGGCTCTTCTGCCACCTCTGAGCTTTTCATTATGGGAGAGAATCCTATCCATCCAGTGACAATCTGTCTCCAGTCTCCAACATTCCCCCAACCCCCACCCCCCCTTCCCCATCCCCCCAGCCCCTACCCAGCCTGCTACCCTCTCTGGACCTTTCTATATCCACTGTTGGTGCAATAACTGTCTTGACTTCTCCACTCCACTGGACCACTCAAACCGGAAGTGTCTCAATGTGAAATGACGAATGTCAGGGAGCATCTCTGGAGAACATGGATAGGTGACGTTTCACAGGACAGTGAAGCTAGTTGGAGGACTAGGGTGTGGGAGTAATGGAGAGAGAGAGGGACAGCAAGGGTTATTTGAAGTTGGAGAAATCAATATTGATATCGCTGAGTTGTAATCTGCCTGTCCCGCTGAGTTTCTCCAGCATTTTGTGTCTATCTTCAGTGTAAACCTGCATCTGCAGTTCCTGCACATTTTGTCTTGCCCACATTGACCAAGATGCTCCATCTACACTAGTTCCTACTGCCTGAATTTGCTCCATATCTCTCCATACCTATCCTATCCATGTACCCGTCAAGAGTGAAGATTATTTTATTGTCATATATCACAAAATGAACAATGAAATACTGACTTACGATACGATAGAACGTTATCTATCCCAGGAGGGAAATTGATCAGCCAGTCATAAAACACAAGATAAAGGCGGTCACGGTGCGCAGTGGTAGTGTTGCTGCCTCACAGCGAATGCAGCGCCGGAAACCCAGGTTCGATCCCGATTACGGGTGCTGTCTATACGGAGTTTGTACGTTCTCCCCGTGACCTGCGTGGGTTTTCTCCAAGATCTTCGGTTTCTTCCCATACCCCAAAGACGTACAAGTTTGTAGATTAATAGTAAGATTAAACGAGAACTTACCAGTTTGAAGTTTGATCTGTATTTTATGAGGAGTTACGATGAGGGATTACGTGAAGAAGCCCGCCCAGGGCGCAGGTGCGGCATGCTTCCAAGCAGCGGTGTGGAATCACAGACAGACACGTATTTGAAGTAACATAGTAAAGAACAAGGAGACATCAATTATCAGTTTGATCCATGTAATGAGGGTGGGAGCGGAGGGCACGTAATCCCTCATCGTAACTCCTCATAAAATACAGATCAAACTTCAAACTGGTAAGTTCTCGTTTAATCTTACTATTTTACTTCGGAGTCACGTGAGTGACTTCGTGAAGATTTCAAAGCTCTGTGATTTCAAACCGTGTAACAGTTTTACTCACTCACTACCGAAAGCTCTTGAGGAAGGAAGTGTTATTGTAATCAACCAATGAATCTGTTTTGAAAACAAAACGGTATTTATTAACAATAACAAAAAGAAAAATAGCTCCCCCGGGCTTTAAATTAAATATTTGCAGTTCCTAAAATGCTGGCTGCAAATACGTCAGGTTCCACCAACGGCTTATTATAAAATGTTCGGAATGTTGCTTCCCGTGACCATCCTGCTCTGTTGAGGATTATGTCAACAGGGACATCCATCTTAGCTGCCGATGATGTGGATGCTGCCCTGGTGGAATGAGATTTAAATATATTAATGTTTATTCCAGCAGCTTCCAAAACCTGTTTCAACCACCTTGAAATGGTTTGGCTCGTTACCCTGCCATGTGGCTTTCTGTGGCTGACCCATAAGGCTCTCTCACTTCCTCTGATATTGTGGGTTGTGTCTATGTAAATATTTATGTGGGTCACCACACACAATCGTGGCTCTAGTGGGTAAGCCCGGAATGCCACTAGCGTGTTGGATGTTCCTGGCCTGGACTGTTTTATCAGACCTTGTATAGTAAATGTGATCTGATCCGATGTAGAGTCCATGTTGTCCAGTCGAAGTTTATTTAAGGACTGGACCCTCTGTGCAGATACTAGCGCCATCAGCATGAGTGTTTTTAAAGTCAATTGCTCTAAACTGAGAGATCTTGCTGGTGGTCTGTCCCGAAGGTATGCGAGTACAACACTGACATCCCAGATTTTTGTATATCTAGGGGTGGGGGGCTTGCTGTTAAATATGCCCCTCATCAGTTTGACCACCAGCGGATGGGATCCCATGGCCTGGTGACCTGCAGGTTTGAGGTAATTAGAAAGTGCACTACGTGCCGTGTTGATGGCACTGTAGCTCATATCTTCACGATGATGTAAATCCGCCAGGAATTCCAGAACATCCGCTACTGTGGCTGTTTTGTAAGCAGTCCCCGTCTTCTGGCAGTACGTTTCCCATTTCCTGATGCAGGTTAGGTACTGCCTCTTTGTCGATGTTCTTAGGGATGCTGACATGGTGGCGATGGTTTGTTGCGATAACCCCAGATCCAGATAAGGTCGGTCTAGAATCTGCAACCCAGGAGATTCATGTCTTTGTGGCATGGGTGGCTGATGCCTGATACTGGGTGAGTCAGTAACCCTGGATGACTGGGGAACACCATAGGTGCTTCCACCACCATGTCCTGGAGAATTGGGAACCATGGCTGTGTAGGCCAGTCGGGCACTACCAAAACTCCAGACGCTGAATCCGTCTGGATTTTCCGAAGTACCCGACTAATGAGGCAGAAGGGAGGAAAGGCATAGAAAACAAACTTTCCCCAATCCAGCGTAAATGCGTCTACCGCTGCTGCCTCCGGATCTGGTTCCCACGCGACATAGATAGGTAGTTGGTGATTCAGTCTTGATGCAAATAAATCTATATCTGGCTTACCATATCGCTTTACAATTTTAGCGAATGTTTTAGGATTTAACATCCATTCGATGTTGTCATTGAATTTCCGTGACCTGGTGTCCGCCACTGTGTTTAGCTTACCTGGTAGATAGGTAGCTGAAAGCCAAATATGTCTTTCGACACACCATTGCCAAATCGTATTGACCAATTTGTCGCATGATAAAGATTTTATGCCGCCCATATGGTTAATATAAGCCACCACCGTTGTATTATCTATTTGTAATCTAACATGCAAGTGATGCATATTAGCTGCATATGCTTTCAAACCATAAAAGGCGCCCAACATTTCCAAAGAGTTAATGCCCAGTGTAGATAGTAATGAAGATTCTGAGTTAGTCCATCTACCACCTGTGCTGGATATGGAGTTAGTTGCTCCCCAGCCTTGAGCACTAGCATCGGTTTGGAGTACTAAAGTAGCATTAGAAATAACAATAGGACTATAACTGTGCCAAATGTTTTGTATCCACCACTGTAGCTCGGATATTGCTTCAGGGGGTATAATCATGACCCGATCATAATGACCTTTGTGCCGTTTTAGTGCCGTTATCTTTGCTCTTTGCAGATTTTGATAGTGCAAAGGTCCAAATTGGATAGCTGGAAATGCTGCTACCATTTTGCCAATTACTGTTGCCACTTGTCGAATAGTTGGTCTTTCCTTTATCTTTAAGTCATTACATGATTGTATCAATGCAATCATCTTTCCCCTTGGCAGGGTAATAGTCATTTGGACTGAGTTAATTGTGAACCCCAAATAGTCCATAATTGTGGATGGATTTAACTTGGATTTATCTGGATGTAAGACAAACCCTAGAGTCTCTAGGAGCTGTTTGGTAGCTGATACTGCTGCTACAGCCAATTCCATAGTTTTCCCAACTATGAGGATGTCGTCCAAATATGCCATGACTATATGGTTTTGTTTTCTTAACGTTGCCATGGCTGGCTTCAATATTTTAGTGAATAGCTTTGGAGCTGAAGTAAGCCCATTAGGCAGTGCTTTATACTGCCAAAGCTCCCCCATCCAGATAAATTTAAGATATCTGCTATAATCTTTATGTATAGGTACTAGATAGTAAGCATCTTTGAGATCGATGCTGGCCATATAGTATCCTTTGAAAATCAGTTGTCTAGCAGTCACAAATGTTTCCATTTTGAAATGTATATACTTAACAAATACATTCAAGGATGTCAAGTCAATGATGATGCGACATCCACCATCCTTTTTACTCTTAGTAAATATGTTGGAAACAAATTCCAAGGGCTCATGAATAATTTTTTCTATGACCCCTTTGTTTATAAGCCTCACCAGTTCAGCTTGTCCCTCCTGTTGTTGTTTGTTGGAGAGTACAAATGCCCTCTCAGGCATGTGTTGAACTGGCGGTATATTTGAAATAAATTCTATTTTATACCCTCGAATACTATTAAGTATATATTTATCATCTGTGATCCTCCCCCATGCATCTTTAAACAAGTGTAACCTTCCCCCTGTTAGTAATGCACCCTTATTCTCAATATGCGGGTAGGAACCAGATCCACCTACCTCCATGGTTATTGGCGGGGTTGTGGTTTTTTCTTTTTGAGTGTTCTCTGTCGACGTGCTGGCGATGTTGGGGGGAAGCGCATTTTCCAGGGGGTCCGCTGCAGGCCCTGACCTAAAAAAGGTTTCTGGGGATAGTGCGGCCCCAAGCTTTGACCAGTCGTATATGCGGGATGGCGACTGGTGGATGCAGCAGTGTGCTGCCGCCTGGGTGTAATGAAGAGCTTAGGTATTTTTGCTGCCGGTGGTGCCCTCATGAGGCTAAAGGTCTTAGACGCCTCCTCCATCTCTTTGAGTTGTTTGTTCAAATCCTTGCCAAAAAGAAATGAATCCGTCTCTACTGATGGAGCTTTGCACAATCCTGCAAATTTAGGATTGAGGGCCGGCCTGATGTTGTCTCTTCTCAGGTTATTCAGCTCATATTGTGTCGTGCACATGAGCGCCAGGACATCCTGTTGGTGAGCTGTCATGTCTACGGTCTCGACACCCCGCGCATAGGCTGTTATAGCCGCCGTCAGGAGGCGAAGTACGCGCTGGAGTTTGACCTCCTGAGTTCGAATCGGTCCCCCCACGTTGCCCCATATTTGTGGATTGAGGCTCTTGACCTTGAGGGCCTCACAATTATCCGGGGCTATGTGCTCGTCCAGCACTTGGGCGAGCACCTTCTCCTGCAGTGGTTTGTTGGAGAGATGGTTTATACTGGCAGCCATTCTAGACTGCAGTGGTGCTCCAACCCGTGGGGTAGCGACGAATCGGCTTACGACCCCTAGCAGCTCTTCCTGCACACCCTGCTCTCTTTCGGTCCCTTCCGCCTGCCCCATGTTCAGACCAGCCTGCCCCTGGTCACCGATGCTGACCTCCCATTCCTGGTCCGAGGTCGCAAAGGGAGGTGCCGGACTCAGCACCATGGAGGGGGCGCCTGTCCTGTCTGACCGAGAGTGCTGCTGCTCCCGGTAGACCATCCCCTCCAATAGCTGCTGGATGCAGCTTAGGCGGCTGTCTCTCCCCCGCTTCGGGGTGGACATGTCCTCCTCCGACGAATCGGAATCGACCGGCCGGTTTGTCTTACGGGTGGCTTTCCCAGCCCGCCGTGTAGGCTCTGGCGTGACTGGGCCCGGCTCGGTCTGAGGAATTTCAAACCGCTGTTCCAGCGGTAGTACCGCTGGTTGCTGCCCCGCTGGAATTGACTCCTCTGGTGGAGTTAAAGCTCGGGCAGCTCTACTGGCGAGTTTTTTACGTTGGGACATGTTTCTTCCAAATACACCAACTCCAACTCGCTCCGTTCCCAACGCTCCGTTCACTTACCTGATAGTGCGCTTTTAAAGTGCAGCTGGAGAGCCTGACTCCAGCTGCCGCCGCTGTTGCACTTGCTGGCGTAATGCCGCACCTGCGCCCTGGGCGGGCTTCTTCACGAAGTCACTCACGTGACTCCGAAGTAAAATTGGTTTCGGTAACATTGTAATTGTCCCTAGTGTGTGGATTAGTGCAAGTGTACGGGATGATCGCTGGTTAGTGTTAATGTGCGGGGATCGCTGGTTGGTGCGGACCCGGTGGGCCGAAGGGCCTGCTTCCGCGCTGTATCTCTCAACTAAACTAAACATGAAACATGAAATTAAAGTGACAAGTGGAAAGGATTGGGGATGTTCGAATATTGGGGAGGGAGAGGGGGGTTGTCAGTCTACTCCACAACAGAAGGGGGTGGAGTTGTACAGTTTGATAGACACGGGGAAGCAGAATCTCCTGTGGCGTTCTGTGCTGCATCTTGGTGGAACTCGTCTGTTGCTGAAGGTGCTCCTCAGTCTGTTATGGAGCGGGTTACATCGCAGCACAACGGATATGTAAACATATTGCACTGTAAAACCTTTACTAAACAGCAAAAAAAGTTCAGTATATATTAGAGAAACAGAAAATTAGTCCAAATAGTCCTGTTCAAATATCTTCTATATGCCTTTGTACCAGCCTCCACTACCTCCCCTGGCAGCTTGTTCCATATACCCACCTCCTGGGGGAAGGTAGTGAATTAATTATGATAGACAAAAATGCTGGAGAAACTCAGCAGGTGAGGCAGCGTCTAGATGCATACTGCCTCATCCGCTGAGTTTCTCCAGCATTTTTGTCTACTTTCAATTTTTCATGCATCTGCAGTTCTTTCTTAAACAAGGTAATTATGGTAGTGCTTTAGGAATATTGGATGCAGAACAGCGTACAGCCGAGTCTTAAACGATGCCTCTGTAGAATAATTTATTCAGTTTTGGACTAATTAAGCTTTTATTGTTGATGGGGTGAGAAAAAGTAGATCTTTGAGGCTAGACCAATAGCCATGGGACTGGCAAACAAGATTAAATTGGACAAATTGCATCTTAACTTCAAATGAAATAAATTGGCTTGTTTAACTGTTGCTTATTCTTCCACGAACTTGTGTACAGCAACTACAGACTTCTTTTAATTTAAAATTCTTTTAAAATAGGGTTGTCAAAGCTTCACTTGTAAACGCAACTCTTTGCATCTTTGAACCATGAATTGGAGACCCAAAACTCTCTGTCCAATTGGTTATCAAAATTACCGAGTGCTCCCCAGAATGTCGCCAGCTCTTGGGAACATTTTCATTATAATTCTTCACTTTTCCTTCAAATTCGATTTTTTAAAATAAAGGTTCAGCTTGCGAACTTTAAACAGCCTTTTTATTTTAAATATCCTTCGCAGACTCGATGGGCTGAAGGGCCTGTTTCCACTCTGCATCTCAAAAACTAAAACTAAACCCATACGCACGGCTTGTTGTGGGAATTACAGAGACATGGCTGCAAGAGGGCCAGGGATGGGAACTGAATATTCAAGGGTGTACCTCCTATCGAATAGACAGACAGGTGGGCAGAGGGGGAGGGGTAGCTCAGTAGGTGAGGAATGAAATTCAGTCCCTTTAAAGGGGTGACATTGAAACGGGAGATGTGGAGTCAGTATGGATAGAACTAAGGAATTGTAAGGGTAAAAAGACCCTAATGGGACTAATAGACAGGCCCCCAAACAGTAGCCTGAATATAGGGTGCAAGTTGATTCAGGAGTTAAAATTGGCATGTAGTAAAGGTACTGCTACGGTTGTTATGGGAGATTTGAACATGCAGGTAGACTGTGAAAATCAGATTGAAACTGGACCCCAAGAAAGGGAGTTTGTGGAGTGCCTCTGTGATGGATTCTTAGATCCACTGGTATTGGAGCCTACCAGGGAGAAGGCAATTCTGGATTTAGAGTTATGTAATGAACCGGATTTGATAAAGGAACTTGAGGCTAAGGAGCCATTAGGAGGTAGTGACCATAATATGGTCAAGTTTAATCTACAATTGGAGAGGGAGAAGGGTAAATTGGTGGTGTCAGTGTTACAGTTGAATAAAGGGGACTATGGGGCCATGAGGGAGGAGCTGGCCAAAGTTGACTGGAAAGATACCCTAGCAGGGATGACAGTGGAACAACAATGGCAGGTATTTCTGGGAATAATACAGAAGGTGCAGGATCAGTTCATTCCAAAGAGGAAGAAAGATTCCAACTGGAGTAAGGGGAGACCGTGGCTGACAAGGGACGTCAGGTACAGAAGATAACTAAAAAGGCAATACTGGGAGGAAAGATGAGGCACGAAGGTAAGCTAGCCAAGAATATAAAGGAGAATAGTAAAAGCTTCTTTAAGTATGTGAAGAGGAAAACATTAGTTAAGACTCTTGAAGACTGAAAAAGGTGAATTTATTATGGGGAACAAGGAAATGGCAGATGAGTTGAACAGGTACTTTTGCTCTGTCTTAACTAAGGAGGACACAAACAACCTTTGTGATATACTAGTGGCCAGAGGATCAGGGGTGATGGAGGAACTGAAGGAAATCCACATTAGGCAGGAAATGGTGTTGGGTGAACTGATGGGACTGAAGGCTGATAATTTCCCAGGGCCTGATGTTCTGCATCCCAGGGTACTTAAGGATGTGGCTCTAGAAATAGTGGATGCATTGGTGATCATTTCCCAATGTTCAGTAGATTCAGGATCAGTTCCTGTGGATTGGAGGGTAGCTAATGTTATCCCACATTTTAAGAAAGGCGGGAGAGAGAAAACAGGGAATTATAGAGCAGTTAGCCTGACATCAGTGGTGGGATAGATGCTTGAATCAATTATGAAAGATGAAATAGCCGCACATTTGGATAGCAGTAACAGGATCGGTCAAAGTCAGCATGGATTTACAAAGGGGAAATCATGCTTGACATCTTCTGGAGTTTTTTGAGGATGTAACTAGGAAAATGGAGAAGGGAGGGCCAGTGGATGTTGTGCACCTGGAATTTCAGTAAGCATTTGATAAGGTCCCACATAGGAGATTAGTGGGCGAAGTTAGGGCACATGGTATTGGGGGTGTAGTGCTGACATGGATAGAAAATTGGTTGGCAGACAGGAAATAAACAGTAGGGATTAACGGGTCCCTTTCAGAATGGCACGCAGAGTCACTACTGGGGTACCGCAGGGCATGGTATATTTACAATATACATAAATGATATGGATGAAATGATTCAAAGTAACAATAGCAAATTTGCGGATGACACAAAGCTGGGTGGCAATGTGAACTGTGAGGATGAAGCTATGAGAATGCAGGGTGACTTGGGCAGGTTGGGGGAGTGGGCAGATGAATGGCAGATGAAGTTTAATGTGGATAAATGTGAGGTTATCCACTTTGGTATCAAAAACAGCAAGGCAGATTACTATCTAAATGATGTCAAGTTGGGAAAAGGGGGAGTACAAAGGATCTGGGGGTTCTTGTTCATCAGTCTATGAAAGTAAGCATGCACGTACAGCAGGCAGTGAAGAACGCGAATGGCACGTTGGACTTTATAACAAGAGGAATTGAGTATAGGAGCAAAGAGGTCCTTCTGCAGTTGTATAGGGCCCTAGTCAGACCACACCTGGTGTATTGTGTGCAGTTTTGATCCCGTAATTTGAGGAAGGACATTCTTGCTATTGAGGGAGTGCAGCGTAGGTTTACAAGGTTAATTCCCGGGATGGCGGGACTGTCATATGCTGAGAGAATGGAGCGGCTGGGCTTGTACACTCTGGAGTTTAGAAGGATGAGAGGATATATTATTGAAACATATAAGATTGTTAAGGGTTTGGACACGCTTGAGGCAGGAAACATGTTCCCAATGTTGGAGGAGTCCAGATCCAGGGCCCACAGTTTAAGAATTAGAGGTAAGCCATTTAGAACGGAGTCGAGGAAACAATTTCTCTCACAGAGAGCTGTGACTGGAATTTTCAGTCTCAGCGGGCGGTGGAGTCCATTTCTCTGGATACTTTCAAGAGAGAGCTAGATAGGGTGCTTAAAGATAGTGGAGTCAGGGCATATGGAAAGAAGGCAGGAATGGCCTACCCCTACACCAATTGTCTATTGTCTATTGTCTGTTGTGTAGGGACAGGTGATGCATCTCCCGTGGTTGCAGGGGAAATTTTGTAATGTACGTGCTTAAATCCAAGAGTTATGCTCAAGACAGGGTCTTGTCCTGTAAGCCAAGGTTCAGTAAAAATCCCCAAGTAGTTACACTCAAGTTTCTGTGTAAGTGACAGATGTTTTTAAGAAGACAAAGCTCCCAAGTGTAGCATGCAGCCGTTAGTGACTGATACAGGATTAATCCTAGTTCAGAATTGTAGTTTTCCACTTAAACCACGTTGAATAATGCAGGCTTATTTTAAAAATCTAGCTGGGTGAGACATTTAGACAGGTAAAATACCTTCTGGTTTTTGGTCAAGTGCCAAGTAGAAACTGAGCTCTCTGTTCGAACTGAAGCAGTAATGTCGGCATCAAATCTTTTGGAATGCATGAGGTAAACATCCAAACCACGTTCAAAATGTGTAGGAAGGAGCTGCAGATGCTGGTTTACACCAGGGATAGACACAAAGTACTGGAGTAACTGAGCGGGAAAGGCAGCATCTCTGGAGAGAAGGAATGGTTGAGTTTTCAGGTCGAGACACTTTGTGGGTTTGGTGACCCCAGTAGACTGCTCCATTTAGTTTGTGCAAATCGGGCCATTCGGCCCCACTGTCCTGTGCCTCCTATCCTACTTGCCGTGGTTAATGGTGGCAGGAGGAGTGAATGATTAGTTTTCCTTCTTAGGGTTCCTTTTACCAATCTGTTGCAAGAACAGCTGCGTCTAGCATTTATATATGCCTGAAGTAATCGAACTCCGCAATTGAATCTACAATGTTGTACACGTTCTTCTTCCTAACGTGTCTAATCTGATGTGCAACTATTTGGGCTGCACGGTGGCGCAGCGGTAGAGTTGCTGCCTTACAGCGTCAGAGAACCGGGGTCAATCCTGACCAGGGATGCTGCCTGTACCTTCTCCCTGTGACAGTGTGGGTTTTCTCCAGGTGCTCCGGTTTCCTCCTGCACTCCACAGACCTACAGGTTTTCTAGGTTAATTGGCTCAGAAAATGTGTAACTTGTCCCTAGTGCGTAGGGTGGTGCTAGCGTACGGGGTGATCGCGGGTCTGTGCAGTCTCGGTGGGCCGAAGGGCCTCCTCCTGCACCTAGTTTCTATGTTTTTATGTTTCTATGTAAGGATTATGGGCTCACTGGTCTGAGGGCTGTAGAAAGAATCTTGCACTTTGCTGACATTCACAAGCAATGTTAAACTGAGACCAACGAGGTAACGGCAATAGTTTGTTTTAGAGAGATGGCGTGTAAACAGGTCCTTCCGCCCACCGAGTCCACGCCAACCAATGATCACCGGTACACTAGTCCTATATCCTTCACACTAGGGGCAATTTACAGACGTCAATTAACCTACAAACCGGCACATCTCTAGAATGTGGGAGGAAACCAGAGCACCCGAAGGAAACCCATGCGGGTCACAGGGAGAATGTACAAACTACAAGCACGTGTAGTCAGGATCGAACCCGGGTCTCTGGCACTGTAAGGCAGCAACTCTTAGTCTATCATTGCGCCACCATGCTGATCAATTCACTTGATGCTAAGGAAGTTGTATGTTAGCCCTCTGCAAACTTTAAAACCCAATGAGATGTTCCTTCTCCATTTGGCACATCAAGTCCTCTCCGTCATTCAATCATATCTGGATTGGCATGGCTTAGAACATCAGAACAAACCTCTGCCACTGCCAATGATTCCTCATGGCCAACAAAGGGAAAATGCATTCCAGTAATCCCTCTGTATGTTTTATATCTGTCTGTTACGATGTTCAGATTTGTCAAATATTGAATTGCATTCCAACAGTGGAGTCTTTAGGTTTATAGAGTTAAGTGTGAAACTGATAAAGCAGAAGTATTTTCGTGCCAGGAACAAACTACACACACTTTGACTATAGACAACTCTCATTTAGTAAACGTCAAAAATATTCTGCTGCTTTTTAAGTATTTTTCCCCAACAAGGTACGATGGTGCAGCGGTAGAGTTGCTGCCTCACAGTGCCGGAGACCCGGGTGCTGTCTGTACAGAGTTTGCACGTTCTCCCCATGACCCGCGTGGGTTTTCTCTACGGGTGCTCCGGTCTCCTCCCACACTTCAAAGACGTGCAGGTTTGTAGGTTAATTGGCTTTGGTAAAAAGTCCCCAGTGTGTAGGATAGTGCGTGTATACAGGTGAATGCTGGTCGGCGTGGATAGGTGGGCCAAAGGGCACGTTGCCACACTGTATCTCAAAACAAAAACACTTGAGATTTAATATTGTTTGCCTTTTATTTCTTGACAGATCTAAGTATGATTTTACTTCGGAGTCACGTGAGGGACTCCATGAAGAGCCCGCTAGTACGCTTGCGTGTCATTATCGCTACACGCATTGCAACGAGTCATTGGGGAAGGAAGGACGTTCCTCCCAAACGACAGGTTTTTGGAAACCTGCAACAGTAGGTAAGAAAGCTTCGTTTCTTTTTTGCTTACTTTTGTTCCAGGAAGGCTGTGGAAAGCTGGCGGGGGAGAGCTGCTATGTAGGAGCAGGCAGCCAGCAACGGCCGGTGGCACGACGGTCTCCCTTGGCGGGAGCCGGTGCGACTTCAGCTCCAGCAGGTGTACGGGTCGCCGACAGCCGGTGGAGCACTCCGGAGCCGTCAACCTGATGACTCGCAAAACAGCTCAGGGACCTACAGGGTAAGGAGCGCTACGTGGGTCCGTGGGGCTGAGAAGCTAAAAATAGCAGCGAGCGGTCGGTGCCCGTGAGCACCGGGTACGCGTTGGAGCTGCTGGGCCAGCGTCGCGAGCGGGACTACACCGCGTTGGAGCACCGCAGGCCCGAGTGAGGAAAGCAGCGGCACAGTGGGGAGCACTGCACCGCGTTTAAACCACTTTACCTGCGGTTGCGAGCGGCCAGTTCCCCGAGAGGACTTTACCGCGTTGGAGCACCACAGGCGCAAGTGAGGGGGGAGCGGCACAGTGCAGAGCACTGCACCGCGTCCAAACCAACATACCTGCGGTTGCGAGCGGCCAGCTCCCCGAGAGGACAGTGCCGTGACCACTGCACCGCACTTTGGAGCACCGCAGGCCAACGGCACTACAGGGAACTCAGTGCCCGTGAGCACTGTGACGCGTGCGGGACCTGCACCTGCGAGAACATACCGCGTTTACAGCGATGCAGGTCCAAAACAGAAGAACAAATCCTCGAGTAGGTAAGTCCCATAGCAGCACCTTATACAGGGCTGTATCTCACTTCTACTATTATAGGGAAGTGCTGGAGGAAAAGACAGGGAGAAGGAAGCAGCACCATTTTTCTTAGGGCTATAATCATGCTTCTCTCCCTCCAGTAGACTCTTTTGTCAGAAGAGTGCTGGGGTCTAGTCTAGGGCAAACCTAGAGCTGTAATAATGAGGTAATGCTTTTTCTAAGTCACAAAGTACATAGAGTGCATTATTGGTCTTTTCCTGATAGAAATACAGGAATACTTATGTTGTGACTGAAGGATTTAGCAGTCCAAAAAATTTACTGACAGATTCCATTCCCATCTGGGAAGTCACATGGGAATGTCTGTCTATGTTTCAGGGGGAACAACAGTACAGCAGTGAGTAAAGCTAACTGGGAAAGATCTACAAACCAGGTTAGAAACCAGCATAGACCATATGTTTTCTATCTACTGCACCACACTTGCCACTGGGGATTGTAAATCCCTGAATGTACTAAACTAATCAATTTATGCAGCTGGTTACATCCAACCGGGATTGACACGGGCCTGTGGAAACCCGAAACCTCCTAGCAATATCTTTTTATTTGGAGGGGACCGATCTAAAAGGTCAAGGAGTTGGACAATGAAGCCAAATTGGAGCTCATCTAAACGTCCAAACATCATCCTCAAAGGTATCGCCCCTATATCTGAAGATGTGTACACCCACAACACACGGCCTCGGGGATCCAGATGAAAACAGTAAAACCAGAAGGAAACAAGGAGGTTGGTGCGAGAAGACATCGAATAAATAATTTTTGACACTCGTATCTTAAACAGTATCCGGGGATACACAATAGAATTTTACAACACATAATCTTCTAGTCCAGCTGATACATCGAGAGAGGAATTTGGAAGAAAACACTAAAAGGATGTTGGGCTATAGTATTTGCTGATGTTTCTACACGATATGGAACACCAGATGCCGATCTACTCGTATCCAGACATAATCACCAATTACAAAATATGTCATATGGGATACAGACACTGGACATCAGCAACGGATGGGTTTTAGCTGCATTGTAAGAGAAGAATTATTATCTACGCATCCCCTTCCTAACAAATAGGATATGGCGCTTGACGCATCAAACATAGATCAGATCTCGGCTTTTGGCCAAGATCAAGCACATTATCTGGGGTTTTTTATCAGTTTAAATATCTGATATGTCCCTTATCTAGGGACCATATATTAAAAAATAAAAATAAAAATAAATAAATAAATAAATAAAATGATACGATATATTCGTTAAGAACGGAAACCTTTTCTATTGTTAAGTATATTCATTTTAAGAACGAAAATGGCAAGCATTGATTCAAAGGATGCTTACTATTTTCAGTACCCATAACAGGTGATCTAATTGGATGGCTCAGCTCTAGCAGTATAGAGCACTACCTAATGAGTTTACATTACATAGAAACATAGAAACATAGAAATTAGGTGCAGGAGTAGGCCATTCGGCCCTTCGAGCCTGCACCGCCATTTAATATGATCATGGCTGATCATCCAACTCAGTATCCCGTACCTGCCTTCTCTCCATACCCTCTGATCCCCTTGGCCACAAGGGCCACATCTAACTCCCTCTTAAATACAGCCAATGAACCGGCCTCAACTACCCTCTGTGGCAGAGAGTTCCAGAGATTCACCACTCTCTGTGTGAAAAAAGTTCTCCTCATCTCGGTTTTAAAGGATTTCCCCCTTATCCTTAAGCTGTGACCCCTTGTCCTGGACTTCCCCAACATCGGGAACAATCTTCCTGCATCTAGCCTGTCCAACCCCTTAAGAATTTTGTAAGTTTCTATAAGATCCCCTCTCAATCTCCTAAATTCTAGAGAGTATAAACCAAGTCTATCCAGTCTTTCTTCATAAGACAGTCCTGACATCCCAGGAATCAGTCTGGTGAACCTTCTCTGCACTCCCTCTATGGCAATAATGTCCTTCCTCAGATTTGGAGACCAAAACTGCACGCAATACTCCAGGTGTGGTCTCACCAAGACCCTATACAACTGCAGTAGAACCTCCCTGCTCCTATACTCAAATCCTCTTGCTATGAAAGCCAACATGCCATTCGCTTTCTTTACTGCCTGCTGCACCTGCATGCCTACCTTCAATGACTGGTGTACCATGACACCCAGGTCTCGCTGCATCTCCCCCTTTCCCAATCGGCCACCGTTTAGATAATAATCTGCTTTCCCGTTTTTGCCACCAAAATGGATAACCTCACATTTATCCACATTAAACTGCACCTGCCAAACATTTGCCCACTCACCCAGCCTATCCAAGTCACCTTGCAGTCTCCTAGCATCCTCCTCACACCTAACACTGCCCCCCAGCTTAGTGTCATCCGCAAACTTGGAGATATTGCCTTCAATTCCCTCATCCAGATCATTAATATATATTGTAAATAGCTGGGGTCCCAGTACTGAGCCTTGCGGTACCCCACTAGTCACTGCCTGCCATTGTGAAAAGGACCCGTTTACTCCTACTCTTTGCTTCCTGTTTGCCAGCCAGTTCTCTATCCACATCAATACTGAACCCCCAATCCCATGTGCTTTAAGTTTGTATACTAATCTCTTATGTGGGACCTTGTCGAAAGCCTTCTGGAAGTCCAGATACACCACATCCACTGGTTCTCCCCTATCCACGCTACTAGTTACATCCTCGAAAAATTCTATAAGATTCGTCAGACATGATTTACCTTTCGTAAATCCAGGCTGACTTTGTCCAATGATTTCACCACTTTCCAAATGTGCTGCTATCCCATCTTTAATAACTGACTCTAGCAGTTTCCCCACTACCGATGTTAGACTAACTGGTCTGTAATTCCCCGTTTTCTCCCTCCCTCCCTTCTTAAAAATTATTTTATAATTCTTTATAATTCACTGTTTTCTATCCCGCATTTCTTAAAAAGTGGGATAACATTAGCTACCCTCCAACCCACAGGAACTGATCCTGAATCTACTGAACATTGGAAAATGATCACCAATGCATCCACTATTTCTAGTGTCACATGCTTAATACCCTGGGATGCAGACCACCAGGCCCTGGGGATTTATCAACCTTCAGTCCCATCAGTCGACCCAACACCATTTCCTGTCTAATGTGGATTTCCTTCAGCTCCTCCGTCACCCCAAAGCCTCTGGCCACTAGTAAATCACGAAGATGTTTTGTGTCCTCCTTAGTGAAGACAGATCCGAAGTACCTGTTCAACTCATCTGCCATTTCCTTGTTCCCCATCATAAATTCACCTTTTTCAGTCTTCAAGAGTCCAACTTTGGTCTTAACTAATGTTTTTCTCTTCACATACCTAAAGAAGCTTTTACTATTCTCCTTTATATTCTTGGCTAGCTTACCTTCGTACCTCATCTTTGTCCCTGTATTGTCTTTTCCGTTATCTTCTGTCGCTCCCTAAACATTACCCAATCTTCTTGCTTCCCGCTCATCTTTGCTACGTTGTACTTCTTCTCTTTTATCTTTATACTGTCCCTGACGTCCCTTGTCAGCCACGATCTCCCCTTACTCCAGTTGGAATCTTTCTTCCTCTTTGGAATGAACTGATCCTGCACCTTCCGTATTATTCCCAGAAATACCTGCCATTCTTGTTCCAATGTCATCCCTGCTAGGGTATCTTTCCAGTCAACTTTGGCCAGCTCCTCCCTCATGTCTCCATAGTCCCCTTTATTCAACTGTAACACTGACACCACCAATTTACCCTTCTCCCTCTCCAATTGTAGATTAAACGACCATGTTGTGGTCACTACTTCCAAATGGCTCTGTAACCTCTAGGTCCTTTATCAAATCCGGTTCATTACATAACACTAAATCCAGAATTGCCTGATCCCTGGTAGGCTCCATTACCAGCTGCTCTAAGGAATCCATCACAGAGGCACTCCACAAACTCCCTTTCTTGGGGTCCAGTATCAATCTGATTTTCACAGTCTACCTGCATGTTCAAATCTCCCATAACAACCGTTGCAGTACCTTTACTACACGCCAATTTTAACTCCTGAATCAACTTGCACCCTATATTCAGGCCACTGTTTGGGGGCCTGTCTATTATTCCCATTAGGGTCTTTTTACCCTTACAATGCCTTAGTTCTGCCCATACTGACTCCACCTCTCCTGTTTCAATGTCACCCCTTGCAAGGGACTGAGTTTCATTCCTCACCAACAGAGCTACCCCACCCTCTCTGCCCACCTGTCTGTCTATTCAATAGGAGGTTGAATATTCAGTTCCCATCCCTGACCCTCTTGCAGCCATGACTCTGTAATTCCCACAACAAACCGTTTAGTTTTAGTTTTAGTTTAGTGATGCAGAATGGAAACAGGCCCTTCAGCCCATCGAGTCTGCGAAGGATATTTAAAATAAAAAGGCTGTTTAAAGTTCACAAGCTGATCCTTTTTAAAAAAAAATCGAATTTGAAGGAAAAGTGAAGAATTATAATGAAAATGTTCCCAAGAGCTGACGACATTCCGGGGAGCACTCGGTAATTTTGACAACCAATTCGACAGAGATTTTTGGGTCTCCAATTCATGGTTCAAAGATGCAAAAAGTTGCATTTACAATTGAAGCTTTGACAACCCTATTTTAAAATAATTTTAAATTAAAAGTAGTCCACACTCCATCAACAATAAAAGCATAATTAGTCCAAAACTGAATAGATTATTCTACAGAGGCATCGTTTAAGACTCGTTTAAAACACTACCATAATTACCTTGTTTAAGAAAGAACTGCAGATGCAGGAAAAATCAAAAGTAGACAAAAATGCTGGAGAAACTCAGCAGATGAGGCAGTATGCATCTAGACGCTGCCTCACCTGCTGAGTTTCTCCAGCATGTTTGTCTATCATAATTAATTCACTACCTTCACCCAGGAGGTGGGTATATGGAACAAGCTGCCAGGGGAGGTAGTGGAGGCTGGTACAAAGGCATATAGAAGATATTTGGACAGAACAATTTGGACTAATTGTCTGTTTCTCTAATATGTACTGAACATTTTTTGCTGTTTAGTAAGGGTTTTACAGTGCAATATGTTTACACTACTGTTGTGCTGCTACGTAACCCGCTCCATGACAGACTGAGGAGCACCATCAGCAACAGACGAGTTCCACCAAGATGCAGCACAGAACGCCACAGGAGATTCTGCTTCCCCGTGTCTATCAAACTGTACAACTCCACCCCCTTCTGTTGTGGAGTAGACTGACAACCTCCCTCTCCCTCCCCAATATTCGAACATCCCCAATCCTTTCCACACGTCACTTTAATTTCATGTTTCATGTTTAGTTTAGTTTAGTTTAGTTTAGTTGAGAGATGCAGCGCGGAAACAGGCCCTTCGGCCCACCGGGTCCGCGCCAACCAACGATCCCCGCACATTAACACTAACCAGCAATCATCCCGTACACTTGCACTACTCCACACACTAGGGACAATTACAATGTTACTGAAGCCAATTAACCTACAAACCTGTACGTCCTTGTGGTGTGGGAGGAACCCGTAGATCTCGGAGAAAACCCACGCAGGTCACGGGGAGAAGGTACAAACTCCGTATAGACAGCACCCGTAATCGGGATCGAACCTTGGTCTCCGGCGCTGCATTCGCTGTAAGGCAGCAACATTACCGCTGCGCCACCATGACCGCCTTTATCTTGTGTTTTATGACTGTTGGCTGATCAATTTCCCTCCTTGGATAGATAATGTTCTATCATATCGTAAGTCAGTATTTAATTGTTCATTTTGTGATATATGACAATAAAATAATCTTGATTCTTGACAGGTACATGGATAGGATAGGTATGGAGAGATATGGAGCAAATGCAGGCAGGAGGAACTAGTGTAGATGTGGTCAATGTGGGCAAGACAAAATGTGCAGGAACAGCAGATGCTGGTTTGCACTGAAGATAGCCAAAAATGCTGGAGAAACTCAGCGGGACAGGCAGATTACAACTCAGCGATATCAATATTGATTTCTCCAACTTCAAATAACCCTTGCTTTCCCTCTCTCTCTCCATCCCTCCCCCACCCTAGTCCTCCAACTAGCTTCACTGTCCTGTGAAACGTCACCTATCCATGTTCTCCGCAGATGCTGCCTGACCCGCTGAGTTACATTAGCACTCTGTAAAACGCCATCTATCCGTGTTCTCCACAGATGCTGCCTGACATTCATCGTTTCACATTGGGACACTTTCCGGTTTGAGAGAGCCAGTGGAGTAGAGAAGCCAAGACAGTTGTTGCACCAACAGTGGATATAAAAAGGTCCAGAGAGAGTAGAAGGCTGGGTAGGGGCTGGGGGGAAGGGGGGGTGGGAAGAGGTGGGGGAATTTTGGAGACTGGAGACAGGATTGTCACTGGATGGATAGGATTCTCTCCCAGCATGAAAAGCTCAGACGTGGCAGAACTGCCCTACGTCCCTATGTACCCGATGTAGGGGGAGTCCAGAACCAGGGGTCACAGTTTAAGAATAAGACCCACTGAGTCACTGCACCTTTTATCTTGGTCTATTAACAGATACAGATCTACCTTAGATCTCCTTTTGTAAGTCTGCGTGCCGCTCTCCTTTTTCACCGGCATTCTCGAAACTCCTTGCTTGGGTTATTGATCCACACCGTGTAGGTTAGAGTTTCGACCTCTAGTAGCTACCGGCTGTTTCAATGCCTGGCAGAATGGGTTTGGTGCACCCACTTCAAGTTGACAGATGAAATGGAGCCCGTCTCTCATGGTTACGGATGCAGTTCACTGTGAGGTCACCGGCCAGGCACATTATGACGTCACTTCAGATTATGATGGTTTACAAACTTGTGATCTTACGAATGGAAGGCAGACCCAGAAGGGAATAAACCATTTCACCATATGACCGTCACAGTGGTTATAACCAACTGGACTCAAGTGTTAGATACAAGGAACTCAGTTCAGTTGAGTTTATTGTCACGTGTACAGAGAAAAGCTTTTTCTCGTGTGCTAAAAACAGTCAGCAGAAAGACAAGACATGATTACAATCGAGCCATTTACAGTGTATAGATACATGGTAAGGGAATAACGTTTAGTGCAAGATAAAGTCAGCAAAGTCCGATCAAGGATAGTCCGAGGGTCACCAATGAGGTAGATTGTAGTTCAGCACTGCTCTCTGGTTGTGGTAGGATGATTCAGTTGCCTGATAACAGCTGGGAAGAAACTGTCCCTGAATCTGGAGGTGCGCATTTTCACACTTCTGTACCTTTCCTTATTTGAGGAAGGACATTCTTGCTATTTAGGGAGTGTAGCGTAGGTTCGCCAGGTTAATTCCCGGGATGGCGGGACTGATATATGATGATAGAGTGGGTCGACTGGGCTTGTATTCGTTGGAATTCAAAGAATGAGAGGGGATCATAGCAATATACAATTCTTAAAGGATTGAACAGGCTAGATGTAGGAACAATGTTCCCAATGTTGGCGGAGTCCCGAAACAGGGGTCACAGTTTAAGAATAACGGGTTAGGCCATTTAGGACTGAGATGAGGGATAACTTTTTCACACGGAAAATCTGTGGAATTCTCTGCCACAGAAGACAGTGGAGGCCAATTCACTGCATGTTTTCAACAGAGAGTTGGATGTGGCTCTTAGGGCTAACGGAATCAATTGATATGGGGAGATAGCAGGAATGGGGTATTGATTTTGGATGATCATATCCAAGGGCGGTGCTGGCTCGATGGGCTGAATGGCCTACTTCTGCACCTATTTCCTATGTTTCTACATCATGGTGAGACCAGCACACGTTGATGTCTGGTCCTGAAGAAGAGTCCCGCTAAGTTACTCCAGCACTCTGTTCCTTCATGGTCTGGCTGGTGTCTTGCTTATATGAAAGAGTTACATTGCCAATGCACACAAGCTCCACCTTTGCTGTTAACATGAAACTGTTGACAGTTCAAGAAATGAAAAATGTCGATGAAACCGGAGTGTTGGACAAGATAATGCTTCACAGGAGAAAATTAAATCTGCATTGAATTAAACTCCACTTGTAGAAACTAAACTAAAGGAAGATGTTTCCAAAAGTTACAAGCTTGATTCTATTACTCCAGAAGTGAAGGGCAGGTGGGGGAGAGTCTAAGGCAATTACCCCCCTTCATTTGATCAACACAGGGGACAAGGGGTCAGCTTAATCATACTTAGATCTGTCAAGAAATAAAAGGCAAACAATATTAAATCTCAAGTGTTTTTGTTTTGAGATACAGTGTGGCAACGGGCCCTTTGGGCCACCGATCCACGCCGACCAGCATTCACCTGTATACACGCACTATCCTACACACTGGGGACTTTTTACCAAAGCCAATTAACCTACAAACCTGCACGTCTTTGGAGTGTGGGAGGAAACCAGAGCACCCGGAGAAAACCCACGCGGGTTATGGGGAGAACGTGCAAACTCTGTACAGACAGCACCCGGGTCTCCGGCGCTGTGAGGCAGCAACTCTACCGCTGCACCATCATACCTTGATGTGCCAAATGGAGAAGGAACATCTCATTGGGTTTTAAAGTTTGCAGAGGGCTAACATACAACTTCCTTAGCATCAAGTGAATTGATCGGCATGGTGGCACAGCGATAGACTAAGAGTTGCTGCCTTACAGTGCCAGAGACCCGGGTTCGAACCTGACTACACGTGCTTGTAGTTTGTACATTCTCCCTGTAACCCGCGTGGGTTTCCTTCGGGTGCTCTGGTTTCCTCCCACATTCTAGAGATGTGCCGGTTTGTAGGTTAATTGACGTCTGTAAATTGCCCCTAGTGTGAAGGATATAGGACTAGTGTACCAGTGATCATTGGTTGGCGTGGACTCGGATGGTAGTTTGCCTCCCTGGTGCCAGGGTCAGGGATGTGTCTGAACATGTCCAAGAAATCCTGAAATGCGAGGGAGAGGAGCCTGAGGTTGTGGTACATATAGGTACCAACGACATAGGTAAAAAAAGAGAAGAAGTCCTGAAAGAAGAATTTAGGGAGTTAGGTAGAGAGTTAAGGAGAAGGACCGCAAAGGTAACAATCTCAGGATTACTGCCTGTGCCACGCGACAGTGAGAGTAGGAATGGAGCGAGGTGGAGGATAAATGAGTGGATGAGGGACTAGTGCAGTGGGTATGGATTCAAGTTTCAGGAACATTGGGACCTCTTTTGGGGAAGGTGCGACCTGTACAGAAAGGACGGGTTGCACTTGAACTCGAGGGGGACCAATATCCTGGTGGGGAGATTTGCAAAGGCTACTGGGGAGACTTTAAACTAGTATGGTTGGGGGGAGGGACTCAAATTGGGAAAGCTAGCAGTCAGTGTGTGAGGCAGGAGGCAGAGAATGGTAGCACTCTGACCCAAAATGTAGGGGAGAGAGAAGAAAAAGACAATAAACAGAGAATAAGAGTGGGTGGGTTTCTCAAATGTGTATATTTTAGTGCTAGGAGCATTGTAAGAAAGGTGGATGAACTTAGAGCCTGGATTGACACCTGGAAGTATGATGTTGTGGCGATCAGTGAAACATGGTTGCAGGAGGGCTGTGATTGGAAACTAAATATTCCAGGATTTCGTTGCTTCAGGTGTGATAGAATTGTAGGGGCAAGATTTGGAGGTGTTGCATTGCTAGTCAGGGAAGATTACAGCAGTGCTTTGGCAGGATAGATTAGAGGGCTCGTCGAGGGAGGCTATTTGGGTGGAACTGAGAAATGGGAAAGGGGTAGCAACACTTATAGGGGTGTATTATAGACAATGGGGAGCGAGAATTGGAAGAGCAAACATGTAAGGAGATTGCATATATTAGTAGTAAGCACAAGGTAGTGATTGTGGGAGATTTCAATTTTCCACACATAGACTGGGAAACACATTCTGTAAATGGGCTGGATGGGTCGGAGTTTCTAAAATGTGTGCAGGATAGTTTTTTGCAGCAAAACATAGAAGTCCCTACTAGAGAAGGGACGGTGCTGGACCTCCTGTTAGGAAATGAGACGGGTCAGGTGGCAGAGGTATGCTTGGGGAACAGTTCGGGACCAGTGATCACAATACCATCAGTTTCAATATAATTATGGAGAGGGTCAGAACTGGACCAAGGGTTGAGATTTTTGATTGGAGAAAGGCTAACTTTGAGGAGATGCAAAACGATTTAAAAGGAGTAAATTGGGACAGTTTGTTTTATGGGAAAGATGTGGATGAGAAATGGAGGACATTTAAAGGTGACATTTTAAGAGTACAGATTCTTTATGTCCCTGTTCGGTTGAAATGAAAATTGGAAAGAGCCATGGTTTTCGAGGGAAATTGGACACTTGGTTCGGAAAAAGAGAGAGATCTACAATAATTATAGGCAGCATGGAGTAAATGAGGTGCTTGAGCAGTATAAAGAATGTAAAAAGAATCTTAAGAAAGAAATTTGAAAAGCTAAAAGAAGATATGAGGTTGCTTTGGCAAGTAAGGTGAAAGTAAATCCAAAGGGTTTCTACAGCTATATTAATAGCAAAAGGATAACGAGGGATAAAATTGGTCCATTAAAGAGTCAGAGTGGACAGCTGAAGAGCCAAAAGAGATGGGGGAGATATTGAACAATTTCTTTTCTTCGGTATTCACCAAGGAGAGGGATATTGAATTATATGAGGTAACGGAAACAAGTAGAGTACCTATGGAAACTATGAGATTCAAAGAAGAGGAAGTACTGACACTTTTGAGAAATATAAAAGTGGATAAGTCTCCAGGTCCGGACAGGATATTCCCTAGGACATTGAGGGAAGTTAGTGTAGAAATAGCAGGGGCTATGACAGAAATATTTCAAATGTCATTAGAAACGGGAATAGTGCCGGAGGATTGGCGTACTGCGCATGTTGTTCCATTGTTTAAAAAGGGGTCTAAGAGTAAACCTAGCAATTACAGACCTGTTAGTTTGACGTCAGTGGTGGGCAAATTAATGGAAAGGACACTTAGAGATAATATATATAAGCATCTGGATAAACAGGGTCTGATTAGGAACAGTCAACATGGATTTTACTTCGGAGTCACGTGAGTGATTCCGTGAAGAAGCCCGTCCCAGGACGCGTTGCGGCATTACGTTTCAGCAGGCCAAGCGGCAGCGCGGGAGACAGGGCTCCCGCAGAAACGAGAAAAGCTAAAGTTTAGGTAAGTACTTACCTTTACTTTACAGCCTTTGCGTCTGCTTCTTTCCCTGCAGGGCATGCAAGCGGCTCCTTGGACTCCGGGAGGAGTTTTTTCCGTTGTCGGGAGGGGAGGACGCAACAAGGACTCACCGGCGGACCATGGTGCGGGTGCCGGTAACTGTCCACAGGGGCGACATCGGCGCGGGGCTAGCACTGCGCTGGGGGTTCCCCTCAGTCCTCCCTCGCCCTCAAGGACTGTCCAGGTTAGGCAGTCAGGCGGGCGGGAGGAGGCTTCCGACTTTTGCGGAGCCGTTAACGGGACCCACGGAGCAGTGCTGGCGTGGAGTGCGCTGCAGCCCGAGTACAGCAGCCCGAGAACAGAGAGATAGAGAGGGGGAGGACCGCTAATCAGCGCCCCGCTCCCGACTCTGTATCAAGCCCGTCAGCATCAGCTGCGGGCTGGGAGGGAAATGCTGCACCTGCCCGAGAAAACGACGTCTTTGGGCAGCAACAGGCGGTAGGACCGCTTAGTGGGGCGGTCCACAAACCCGACACCGGGACCGAGCCAGCCCGCTAGCACCTGACCACGTCAACGGCAAAAGGGAGCGGGCTGGATGTGTGGAAAACCCGGCAGTGGAACGACATTGGACTGGGAAGTCTCTCCACCCAGGAGGGGGAGAGACAGCTGCCTGAGCTGCAGGAACGACTCTTGGGCATTGGAAAGGTGAGTTTGCAGTTGTGTTTTATTACAGAGTTCAGGAACACAACGCAGAACTCGCAAAGAGGAACTGCCCCGCTCCAACTCTACCAGCGGGGCAGCAACCGGCGGCAGCGTCGCTCGTAGAGCGTTTTTCGCTATCCCTGAGACCGAGCCAAGCCAGTCTCGCCATAGCCTACACGGCGGACTGGGAAAGCGGACAGGAAGCAAAACGGCCGGTCGTCTCCGACTCGTCGGAGGTGGGGGGAAATGTCCACCCCAAAGCGGGGGAGAGACAGCCGCCTAAGCTGCATCCAGCAGCTATTGGAGGGGATGGTCTACCGAGAGCAGCAGCGCTCTCGGACAGACAGGACAGGCGCCCCCTCCATGGTGCTGAGTCCGGCACCTCCCTTTGCGACCTCGGACCAGGAATGGGAGGTTAGCATCGGTGACCAGGGGCAGGCTGGTCTGAGTATGGGGCAGGCGGAAGGAGCGAAAGAGAGCAGGGTGTGCAGGAAGAGCTGCTGGGGGTCGTAAGCCGATTCGTCGCTACCCCACGGGTCGGAGCACCACTGGAGCCAAGGATGGCTGACAGCATAAACCATCTCTCCAACAAACCACTGCGGGAGAAGGTGCTCGCCCAAGTGCTTGAGGAGCACACAGCCCCGGATAATTGTGAGGCTCTCAAGGTCAAGAGCCTCAATCCTCAAATATGGGGCAACGTGGGGGGACCGATTCGGATACAGGAGGTCGAACTCCAGCGCATACTTCGCCTCCTCACGGCGGCTATAACAGCCCATGCGCGGGGTGTCGAGACCGTAGATATGACATCTCACCAACAGGATGTCCTGGCACTCATGTGCACGACACAATATGAGCTGAATAACCTGAGAAGAGACAACATCAGGCCGGCCCTCAATCCTAAATTTGCAGGATTATGCAAAACTCCATCAGTAGAGACCGACTCAATTTTTTTGGGGAGGACTTGAACAAATAGCTCAAAGAGATGGAAGAGGTGTCTAAGACCTTTAGCCTCATGAGGGCACCACCGGCAACGAACATACCAAAGCTCTTCATTTCCACCCAGGCGGCAGCACACCACTGTATCTACCAGTCGGCGTCCCGAATATGCGACTGGTCAAAGCTTGGGGCCGCACTATCCCCAGAAACCTTTTTAGGTCAGGGCCTGCAGCGGACCCCCTGGAAAATGCGCCTTTTTCCCCCAACATCGCCAGGACGTCGACAGGGAAGAACACTCAAAAAGAAAAAACACAACCCCGCCAATAACCATGGAGGTAGGTGGGTCTGGTTTCTACCAGCAAATAGAGCGCTTTCTTGGACTATCTTGGCTTTCATATTAATTCAGTCCACGTAACTTTAATGTTGCCAAGAGACAACATAGTTGAATTGGCACAAACAAGCGACAAAATTAATGGTCAAACTACCAACTACTCGACAAATAACAGAGTAGTTGGGGGGTAAAAAGGTACCATTTTTCTGTCTACATGATTCAGATCTTAGTATCAAAATCAACATATAGGTTGTCATTGAGCATCTCATGAAGTTACCCACTGAAATAATATTAGAAAGACAGTGGTGGGGTTACCTCTTATACTGGGCATTAAGTATCTAAAAAATGCTCGGGTGAAATTTATGAGTTTAAGCACTTGCATGTATGGGTATAAATAAGACTACACTATGGAGGTGGCCTATATTAACCATATGGCAGCATAAAGTCGGTATCATATGACAAGTTGGTCAAAATAATTTGGCAATGGTATATCCATAGAGGTATTGGACTATCAACAACTTACCTGCCTGGTAAGAAAAATAAAGTGACAGACACAGGTCACATAACATTAAGGACAACATCAATTAGATGTTTTCATATAAAGTTTAACAAAACTATCAGGCTATATGATGCAACAGATATTAAGGCATTTTTCATTGTCGCTGTACTGTACACTGATAATGACAATTAAAATGGAATGTGAAACTGATATCGATTATTTGCATTAACGCTATATCACCAGGTGTTTGGGGATGTCCTATCTATGTCGCGGGGAGAAACCAGACCCTGGGCCAGTGGAATCCTCATTTAAGAAATTTTCTCTGGGACAGATAGTTCCAGGAGAAAGATCGTCAGCTATATATATTAACTTTTGGCCTATAGGTCATGTTGTCATTCAAGAATGTATTTATTATATTGATAGACAAATGCGTTCACGCTGCATTGGGGAATTAATTTATGTATTTTCCCTTCTGCCTCACCAATCGAGAACAACGCACAGTACAAAAGGATTCTGCTTCAGGTATTTGATACTACCTGACGGACTTACGCAGGCCTTGTTTCACTTCACGCCATGACATGGTTGTTGGAACTTGGATGGTGTTTTGCCAGTACCCAGAATTATTAATATCGGAGCCGGGCACAAATCAACTGTGCCATGAGAAATAAGCTCCTGAGCTGCAGATTCTGCGCAAACTTCTGGGACTGGGATTGTTATACTGAATAATCGACACCATGTCAGCATCCTTTTGAACATCCATTGGACTACAACACATGTCCAGCACCAAGAGAAGTACTGCAAGGATAAAGGGGAAAACCTACTCATCCGATACAGGTACTACGAACTGGAATTCCTGGAGAACCTTCATCATGATGAAGGATTCGGCTACAGTGCCATCAACACAGCTAGAATTGCCCTGCCTGTTCTTTTTCAAAACAGCTGCAGGACAACAGGCCATGGGGTCACTGGCTGGTGGTAATTTGAAGGGTATTAAAACTCTAAACCCCTAGATAAGGTACACCTATATATGGGATCTCACAGTGGTAAACCACACTTCAGGGGATCCCACCAGCCAGAGTCCAAAACCTGAACCTTCTATGCACTAAAAACATATGTTAAAGGCACACTGAGCAGTACATTTGGGTCCAGTCACTACTCCTATTTCAACTGGACACCTTGCTCACAGCTTCAGACCAGATCTCAATCATTTGTTTAGGGTATGGTCAAACCAGACCAGGAACACCTTATCCAGTCATAAAACCGGGCTACCCGCCAGAAAACACGGTATGTGCCAAGACCCTATTACCTTATATAGACACAACCTAATTATGCGAGGGAGATGAAAAGCCTTGTGGGTTGGTCACAAAACACCTTGTGGTCGGGTAACAAGCCTTTTTTTAAAATGGCTCAAGCAGGTTAAAGCTCCTGGGAATAAAACTAACATGTATAAAGTTGTCATCCCACAGGAGAAGCTTCCACGTCAACGGCAAAAGAATGGACGTGCCTGTAAACCACATCCTGGCTGCAGCAGAATAGTGGGGGTAAACGTTCAGAGAGAAATAAATTATAAACTGTTGACAAAACCTGTTTTTATTTGCAGGAAGATTCCAATCTGCAAATATTCAAATTAGCCAAGGGGAGCATTTTTAAAATTCTTCAGTGTTATTGTAAAATACCATGGGTTTTTCTATAAACAGAATCATTGGTTGATTATGATAACACGCTTCCTCCCTCAAAGGCTTCGGCAGCGAGTGATATAAACTGTTACACGGTTTGAAATCACAGAGCTTTGAAATCTTCACGGAATCACTCACGTGACTCCGAAGTAAAATAGTAAGATTAAACGAGAACTTACCAGTTTGAAGTTTGATCTGTATTTTATGAGGAGTTACGATGAGGGATTACGTGCCCTCCGCTCCCACCCTCATTACATGGATCAAACTGATAATTGATGTCTCTTTGTTCTTTACTATGTTACTTCAAATACGTGTCTGTCTGTGATTCCACACCGCTGCTTTGAAGTTATGCCGCAACGCGTCCTGGGACGGGCTTCTTCACGTAATCCCTCATCGTAACTCCTCATAAAATACAGATCAAACTTCAAACTGGTAAGTTCTCGTTTAATCTTACTATTTGTGCCTGGAAGGTCATGTTTGACTAATCTTCTTGAATTTTTTGAAGAGGTTACTCGGGAAATTGATGAGGGTAAAGCAGTGGATGTTGTATATATGGACTTCAGTAAGGCCTTTGACAAGGTTCCCCACGGAAGGTTGGTTAAGAAGGTTCAATTGTTGGGTATTAATGGTGGAGTAGCAAGATGGATTGAACAGTGGCTGAATGGGAGATGCCAGAGAGTAATGGTGGATGGTTGTTTATCAGGTTGGAGGCCAGTGACTAGTGTGGTGCCACAGGGATCTGTGTTGGGTCCACTGTTGTTTGTCATGTACATCAATGATCTGGATAATGGTGTGGTAAATTGGATTAGTAAGTATGCAGATAATACTAAGATAGGTGGGGTTGTGGATAATGAAGTAGATTTTCAAAGTCTACAGAGAGATTTATGCCAGTTGGAAGAGTGGGCTGAAAGATGGCAGATGGAGTTTAATGTTGATTAGTGTGAGGTGCTACATCTTGGCAGGACAAATCAAAATAGGACGTACATGGTAAATGGTAGAGAATTGAAGAATGCAGGTGAACAGAGGGATCTGGGAATAACTGTGCACAGATCCCTGAAAGTGGAATCTCATGTGGATAGGGTGGTAAAGAAAGCTTTTGGTGTGCTGGCCTTTATAAATCAGAGCATTGAGTATAGAAGTTGGGATGTAATGTTAAAATTGTACAAGGCATTGGTGAGGCCAATTCTGGAGTATGGTGTACAATTTTGGTCGCCTAGCTATAGGAAGGATGTCAACAATATAGAAAGAGTACAGAGGAGATTTACTAGAATGTTGCGGACTGGAAATGTCTTCAGTGAGTGGTGAGGACAGCGGAAAAAATCATTGCGACTTCTCTTCCTTCCATCATGGACATTGGTTACAAACGCTGTCTGATTAGAGCTAAGGGCATTACCAGAGCCCCCACACCCACAATATGGACTGTTTACACTGCTGAACTCTGGGAGGAGGTACCGCAGCATGAAGAGCGGACAACCAGGTTCTGCAACAGCTTCATCCCCCAGGCCATAAGACTATTGAACTCACAATCAAACCGATGCTAGAACTTTCTTATACATTGCCATTTTTAAAAACTTTCCTATATATCTATTTTGCAGAACTATGCACATGAAGCACTTTTTATGGGCACACTAAGCACTTTTACTGATCGCCTGATATAAATGTTATATTCTGCTGCTACTTTGAAGAGTCAATGCAACAAAATTTCGTTCAATGTGCACTGTGTCTATGTGTATACCTGAATGACAATTAAAGTTATATTCATATTCATATTCATACATTCATTCATTCATTCAATCATTCATTCATTCATTCATTCATCCATTCATTCATTCATAACTGTTGGATATAAGCAAGCACATCACACAATTTGCCCTGCAACCACAGGAGATGCAACACCTGTCCCTACACAACAGACAATAGACAATAGGTGCAGGAGTAGGCCATTCCTGCCTTCTTCCCATATGCCCTGACTCCGCTATCTTTAAGGGTCCTATCTAGCTCTCTCTTCAAAGAGAAAAATGGTTTCCTCGTCCCCATTCTAAATGGCTTACCCCTAATTCTAAAACTGTGGCCCCTGCATCTGGACTCCTCCAACATCGGGAACATGTTTCCTGCCTACAGCATGTCCAAACCCTTAAAAATATGTTTCAATAATATGCCCTCTCATCCTTCTAAACTCCAGAGTGCACAAGCCCAGCCGCTCTATTCTCTCCGCATATGACAGTCCCGCCATAGCAAGAATGTCTTTCCTCAAATTACGGGATCAAAACTGCACACCATACTCCAGATGTGGTCTCACTAGGGCCCTGTACAACTGCAGAAGGACCTCTTTGCTCCTATACTCAACTCCTCTTGTTATCATTTTGCTATGAATGTTAACATACCATTCGCTTTCTTCACAGTCTGCTGCACCTGCATGCCTACTTTCAATGACTGGTGTACCATGACACCCAGGTCTCGTTACATCTCCCCCTTTCCTAATCGGCCACCATTCAGAAAATAATCTACTTTCCTGTTTTTGCCACCAAAGTGGATAACCTCACATTTATCCACATTATACTGCATCTGCCATGCATTTGCCCACTCACCCAGCCTATCCAAGTCACCTTGCAGCCTCCTAGCATTCTCCGCACAGCTAACACTGCCCCCCCAGCTTTGCGTCATCCGCAAACTTGGAGATGTTGCATTCAATTCCCTCGTCCAAATCATTAATATATATTGTAAATAGCTGGGGTCCCAGCACCGAGCCTTGTGGTACCCCACTAGTCACTGCCTGCCTTTCTGAAGAGGACCTGTTTACTCCTATTCTTTGCTTCCTGTCTGCCAGCCAGTTCTCTGTCCACATCAATACTGAACCCCCAATACCGTAAGTTTGTATACTAATCTGTTATGTGGGACCTTGTCGAAAGCCTTCTGAAAGTCCCGATATATCACATCCACTGGTTCTCCCTTATCCACTCTACTAGTTACATCCTTGAAAAATTCTATAAGATTCGTCAGCCATGATTTACCTTTCATAAATCCATGCTGACTTTGTCCAATGATTTCACCACTTTCCAAAAGTGCTGCTATCCCATCTTTAATAACTGACTTCGCAGTTTCCCCACTACCGATGTTAGACTAACTGGTCTGTAATTCCCCCTTTTCTCTCTCCCTCTCTTTTTAAAAATGATTTACTAATTCTTTATAATTCCCTGTTTTCACTCTCCCGCCTTTCTTAAAAAGTGGGATAACATTAGCTATCCTCCAACCCACAGGAACTGATCCTGAATCTACTTAACATTGGAAAATGATCACCAATGCATCCACTATTTCTAGAGCCACATCCTTAAGTACCCTGGGATGCAGACCACCTGGCCCTGGGGATTTATCAACCTTCAGTCCCATCAGTCGACCCAACACCATTTCCTGCCTAATGTGGATTGCCTTCATTTCCTCCGTCACCCCAAATCCTCTGGCCACTAGTACATCACAAAGATTTTTGTGTCCTACTTAGTGAAGACAGATCCAAAGTACCTGTTCAACTCATCTTCCATTTCCTTGTTCCCCATCATAAATTCACCTTTTTCAGTCTTCAAGAGTCCAACTTTGGTCTTAACTAATTTATTTCTCTTCACATACCTAAAGAAGCTTTTACTATTTTACTTCGGAGTCACGTGAGGGACTCCATGAAAGAAGCCCGCTACGATGCATGCGTGTCATATCGCATACACGCATTCAACGAGTCAGAAGTGGGAGAGGACGTCTCCCTAGAGAGAAATGCAAAGAAGCAGGTAAGAGACTGCAAAATTTTTTCCACTTACCTTGCAGGTAGGAAATACAAGAAGCTGCAGGAGCTGGAGAGGAGACTGCAGAAATATTGCAGCCAGAACCAGCAGCAGCAGTTAGCGCGAGTCCTCTGGAGGGGATTCCCAAACGGTTATTTTTAGCACAGAACAGCTGTGCCCGACGTCGCTCCCCGCACCGGCAAGATTGACTGTTGCCGGGCGGGAAACAAAGCTACACGGCCCGGGGAGTTTCTAGACCAAGTCGGGTCTATTTTTAGATGCAGTCGTTAGGGGCTCCGCAGCTGATTGAAGCAGCTGCACCACCCGGGAGAGAGAGAGCTGTCATCGGGGACAGCAGCCCATGGACCTGCGCTACGGGGTCCGTGGGGCTGTGGGAGGAAGGACGTTCCTCCGAAAACGGCAGGCTGAAAACCAGTACAGGTAAGAACAAATTTCCCTTACCTTTTTGGTGCTTTTTTCCAGACGTGCTTGCTGTATTCTGAAGAGACTGGTGTGTTGCTGAACAGCAGGGAGCCATCTAAGGACGTCAGGGCACAGCCACAGGTCGTTACTGTGTGTTGCTGAACAGCAGGCAACCAGCTACTGATGTCAGTATAGAGCTGAAGGGCTGCCAACACAGAGTTTTGCTGTTGTTTAATAACCAGCAGCAGGCAGCAATAAATGTCGGCACCAGCATCTCCCAGATGGGAGCGAGTGCCAAACTTCACCCTAAATGGGTAGAGGTGCCCGTGAGTACCAGGACCATGGGGAACGGTCCAGTGCCCGTAGGCATGGGGACGGGCTGTGGGATATACCGCGTGCAACTAGTGCCCGAGAGCACCAAGGTCGGCAGGAGCGGTCCCATATATTAAGCACCCGCGACGACTAGTGCCCGAGAGCATGTAAGTCGGCTGGAGCGGTTTGCTGGAGTAAAATTCTCCATAGTGGCAGGCTCCGGGATTGGAGGATAGCCACAGTGGGCAAATAATATGTCCCACAGCAGTTTCCCATATGGGCTGCATGAAATGTCGGACGCCTCTGAGGAGGGTATGGAAGGTCTGACGGGGTAAAGCCTGAGCAGGTGATGGAGCCACTGTCCCCTATTGAAGGGGGGGAAAACAACCTGCCGAACATGATGAGCAGTACTGCCAGCAGAACTCACGGAGAATGATTTCGAGAGGATGGCTGTGAGTATTGAAGGACTGTGAGTCCACCCATTAACTTCAAGCTAATAGTTTGCTGAAGTGTTGGCAAGGGTATACCCCGGGAATATTGTGGTGCTCTCAATGTAGCCATTGTTACAGGTGCATTTGCAGACGTGTTGGGAAGGCCGTAATACTCTGAAAGGTCTCATGGCGGGCATACAGCTTTGGCCCGCATGTTTTTAATAAAGGTGTACAAAATTAGTGACCTTAAGGATGCCATTAGCACTATTTTTTGAAATGTGTAGTTGAAGGGCCATTCAGCCAGCTCTAGACCCTACTTCGCTATACTATGTGAGCAAAGGGCTATAGACCCCGTTATTTGGGGGGGGGGGGAGACCTGTCTAAACAGGTAAAGAATTGGCGTGGTGGCTTGACTTTGGGGCTGATTAAAGCATCCAAAGGATTTCTGGGGAAGACATTAACCTTATGTGCATCCTAAGAGAGGTAGTGTGTTTTTGTAATTATACTACAAAGAATTGGGCAGAGGTACCCAGCAGCAGCGTCCTGTTTAGGGTTTGGCCGGGACGACCACTGTGGAGATGCAAACTAACATTAACCTTTAGGCTCTCCACAACCGCATATGAAACCAAGGAAAATAACTTGGTTACCACCAATAACCATGGAGGTAGGTGAATTTGGGGCTCCAGTATTAATAGGGAGCACGGAAGTTGGGGGGATATTGCAACTTCATGTTGATGCTTGGTGTAATATATCCATGGACAGATATATCCTTAGCAGTTTTAAGGGATATCTGATAGAGTTCTACACGAACAAAACCCTCCAGTACATAACCGGATAGATATACATGCTGGTATGAAATAAACTAAACCTGAACAACCGGATTTGTCTCAAACATCTTTATTAGAAATAAGAAAGATGGGGGATGCCGTATTATTATGGATTATCAATACTTCACAATGTTGTGCAATATATTCATTTTAAAAATGGATATGTTTAGCAGTGCAAAGATTTAGTGTGCAGCAGGCTAGTCTATGGGAAGTATTAATTTAAGATCCTTGCTATTCAATTTCAAACTGGGGGGAAACATTTTAAACCAGTGTTGGGACTGCTGCAACACCAAAATCATAGAATTATGGTATAGTTGGATGATATCCTTATTGTGGGAATAACTTAGGAATCGGCATGTTAGGCAGTGGTTGCCACTAATCAATTGTTTGTGCAGCTGGGATGCATTGTCCATCCACTTAAGTCAAAATTGACACCATTAACACATTTAATATGTTAATGACTTACTAATATGGAAAGCCACAGAGGTCAACTCGGTTGTGCTATTACAAACAGATGCCAGTGCAATTGGTTATGGTACAACTGATACCATCTCGAGCTATGGGGGAGATGGAATATATAAGAAGCTAACCTACATAACACTAAGGGTTAGAAATGTTAAGTGCATTTCATGGGCAAAAATCTTATTGCTCAGGAATGAAACTGCAGCATGGTAGATGGTAGATAGATAATACCTCGGTGATGGCATATTTAAGTCATATGGGTGGAAAGATATCACCAGCTTGTGATGAATTGGCAAATTAAACTTGGGAATGGTGTGTCCAAAGGAATATTTGGTTATGGGCTACGTATCTACCAGGGATACTAAATCAGTGGCAGACACCAGGCCACGAAAAATTATTGGAAGTACTAAATGGATGTTGGATAGATGGTATTTGCTAAAATCAGTAAAGTAGGTAAGGCCGGATATTAGAATTGCATCCGGGGTTAAATCACCAGTTACCGAGGTATGTATCATTGATACCAGATCCTGAGGCAGAAGCTACAGATGCTGTTTCACTGCACTAGGGGAGGGGTTTTTCATTTATGTATTACCTCCTTGTCTATTTATAAATTTGGGGTACGAAGGGACATTCAACAGGAATCGGCATTGGGGATGTCTTAGTACCTGATTGGCTTACCCAACTATGGTTTTCCGGGGTACAGGACATGGTGCTGGAACCATGTATAATGGTAGACGTAGTCCTAAGTTGCTGGTGCATCCAGTAACTGAGGATAGCTATCCATGTCATAGAAAATATTGATTTAGTAGGTTGTAGACTCTAAAACACCGCTATGGGACATGGGGCTATCAAAAGAACTGTGGACATGATCACAGCAGCACGAAGAAGGTCTACTCTATAACAGTATTTAGGTCATATTAAAATGGACTAATTACTGCCATGATAACTTTCTGGACCACAGAAATAAGGATGTTCCGGGGGTGCTACAGTTGCTTACCAGCCTGCAATATGGAGGACTGTGTTTTAGCACTGTGAATAATGCCGAAAGTGCATTGTCAAGTTATTAATGGCAAGAAACAGTAAGATAACTATATTTGGAATGTAAGTGTGGCTTTGATCTTGCTAAGGAATTGGTCGCCGGCTACAGCATTAAATCTGGATAACTAACTACAAATGGTAATGCTGATAGCGCTAGTCACAGTGCATAAGCTCCAGTTATTGCTAAAAGTAAGACTGGATGGCTTCACTATTGCGGCACGAAGATTGAGGTTTGTGATCCAGGACCGTATTATTAAACAAAATAGGCCAGGATTAGCGGGGCAGGTCATAGAATTGATGGCCTACCCGGAGGACAATGCCTCTGTATAGTAAAGTACGGTTTTGTTATACAGTAAGAAAAAAGGCTATCAGAGGCAAGGAATTGGCGTTTAATCAGCTATAAGATACTGTACCATAGAGTGTAACTCAGACCATTTCGCGGTGGCTGAAATATGGGATATGATAGGCGGGAGTGGACAATAACATATTTAATTCTCACCCCACCAGGGCTGCAGCTACATCTGCAGCAAAACGCCTTGATGTATCCATGGACCAAATCCTCAGGATTGCAGGATGGTTGTTGGAGAATACGTTTCAGAAATGTTAACAAACCAGTTAGCAGTATGGGAACGTTTTTTCGGGGAACAATTTTAAGTTCTGTATGATAATTTATCCCTGAAGAATACAGGGTTATGATTTGAATTAATTCGATATTATTTATCATTTCCATTAAATAATTGGTATGAATGCTTTGAATATAATTAACAATTTCTCTCTAACTACCAAGGCAGTTGTGAAGCATGGACTCGTTTCCACGGCATGAGGTCACAGAGCTTTGAAATCTTTCATGGAGTCCCTCACGTGACTCCGAAGTAAAATAGTAAGATTAAACGAGAACTTACCAGTTTGAAGTTTGATCTGTATTTTATGAGGAGGAACGTTGAGGGAATACATGCCCTCCGCTCCCACCCTCATAGGGTCATATCTTAAGCTGGTATCTCTTTGATAATCTTGCTATTTTAGGTCAATATAGGGTATCTGTGACCTCACACCGCTGCTTTGAAGGATGACACGCATGCGTCGTAGCGGGCTTCTTTCATGTATTCCCTCAACGTTCCTCCTCATAAAATACAGATCAAACTTCAAACTGGTAAGTTCTCGTTTAATCTTACTATTCTCCTTTATATTCTTGACTAGCTTACCTTCGTACCTCATCTTTGTCCCTGTATTGTCTTTTTAGTTATCTTCTGTTGCTCCCTAAACATTACCCAATCCTCTGGCTTTCCGCTCACCTTTGCTACATTGTACCTCTTCTCTTTTATGTTTAAACTGTCCCTGAGACCCTTGTCAGCCAAGGTCACCCCTTGGAATCTTTCTTCCTCCTAGGAATGAACCTTCTGGATTATTCCTAGAAATACCTGCCATTGGTGTTCCACTGTCATCACTGCTAGGGTATCTTTCCAGTCAACTTTGGCCAACTCCTCCCTCATGGCTCCATAGTCCCCTTTGTTCAACTGTAACACTGACACCACCAAGTTACCCTTCTTCCTCTGCAATTGTAGATTTTACTTCGGAGTCACGTGAGTGATTCCGTGAAGATCCCAGCCCCAGTGCGCATGTGCGGCATAATCGCACAGCTGTGCAGAACGCGGCCAGCGGGAGTCGGCAGCTCCCGCATCCAAGGACGTGAGGTAAGTACTTACCTTAATCGGGCCTTGTGGTTTTTGCTCCAGGGGGAGCAAAGTAGAGAGGCAGCGGCCCCCGTTTCGACTCCAGCGAAGGAGCCGACAGTGGAGGGGGAAAGGCGCTAACCGGACCGCAAACGCTGCGGACCGCTGCAAGGAGCTGCGCTGATGCCGGTCCGCTGAACAGCTGTTTGGTGAACAGCAGCGGACCGGCGGGAAGTTTAAAAACCCGACCGGCAGCCCTGCAGACTCCTGACAAGGAGAATCGCCGCCCGGGAACCGCTACAATGCCGCCTGAAAAACAGCAGGCAGCCTCTACATACAGGTAAGACAAAATCTTCCCAATTTAACAGGTTCTACAGGATCCAACTTCCTCCAAAACTGGAACAGGTTGGAGACAGCAAAAATAAGTATGTCTGTCTCCCCAAGCCAGAGGAGGTCATGGAGTTCACCTCCAGGAAAAAAGGGGCACTGGCTGAATGCCAAGGGAGCTGACACTCCTACCCCAGTGCTATTGCACTAGCCATCTCCCTTGACGAGGGATTGATGCAACAGCGGAGTTTGAGCTATGCCTCCTCCAATTTATAGCACACCCTTTTGCTCCCTCTTTTGAGGCTAGCTAAGGAGGCCAGGGCTGGGCTGGCTTAAACGCTGGGCAGGCGGACGAGAACAGCAGTATGCCAGGGGAGCAGGATCAGGAAGAGCTACTGGGTGTCGTGGGCCACTACATGGCTCCTCCACGCGACCATCTTCCCAACAAAGCCCTGCAGGAGCAGGCCTTTCTAGAGGAAATCCGCAGGCAGCTGGGTCAGCAGACTCGCAGACAAGCAGCAAATTCTGAAGCTCCTAACAGAAGGGTCAAGATTTTACCGCCTTTGCTCGTTTTTTCCACGGATCATACTCACCTGGCAGGCGAGACGCCATGATCACCAAGGTGGTTCTCCCAGGATGAGACTATCCCGTTGCACTACCAGGGTGCTGACGCCTAAGATGTTCCCAAATTTCCCAGATACTCGACTGAACAATGGTGCATATAGACCTGCCCGCAACCCCAAATATACGGGGCTATGCAAACCGCTGCTGCGGGAAGAGAGGCAGCTAAACCTGTGCGCCTCATGAGGGCAGGCCATGGAACGAGCAGGACTTGCATCCAACACCCAGCTGGCAGCACCCCTCGGCATCCACCAGCAATATCAAACAAGGACTGGTGAAAGCCTGGCGACCGCTTCACATTACCCCCAAAGTTCTTTTTTAGACAGGGGCCCAGAGCGGAGCCGTGGGAAAATGCGCCGCCCCACCGACAGCACCAGCATACCAGCAAACTAGGCCTTCATGAAAAAACAATAAACATGGAGGTAGGTAGTCTGGTTCCTCCCAGTTTACACTAAATAAGGGTGTTCTACTAACTGCGGGGGGGGGGGGGGGGGGGGGCATTTACACTTGTTGATAAAGCATGGGATGCTGTCACAAATAACTAAAATATACTCAACAGTATTAGAGGATAAAAACGAATTCAAATTGGGCATATTACCGCCAGTTCAGCAATGCGCCCAAAGGGCATTTTCTCCCTCTAAGAAAAGAGAAGTGAGAAGGTCAAGCTGAACTAGAAAGGCTCATTACTAAACGGATCATGGGAGTAAACATGAACCATTGGAATTTGTATCGAATATATTCACAAAAACTACAAAAGATGGTGAATGTAGCATCATCATTGATCTAATATCACTAAATAAATCTGTTGAGTATATACACTTTAAGATGGAGACGGGTTTTTGTCACTGCCAGACATCTGATCTCCCAAGGATACCTATGGGGAGCATTGATATGGAAGATGCTAACTATCTTATACCCATACACTAGGATCATTATAGATACCTAAAAAATTTTACCTGGATAATGGATATCCCGGTTAGGGCAACCATGGGAGCATAGAGCATTCCCTATGGTCTAACCTCAGCCCTAAACTATTATAAATATTAAAAACGGCCATGAAAATATTAAGAAAACAAGCATAATCATGGCATATATTGGATGATATCCTCATATTAGGGGAAACAAAGGAATTAGCTGTGGCAGCAGTTCTAGCTACGAAACAGCTCCCTAAAGCTCTGAGGTTTATCCCACGCCCAGATAAACCAGAATTGAAGCATTAACTACCAAGGATTATCTGGGCTTCAATAATAATTCCGTCCATATGACTGTTACTTTGCCAAGGTACTTGGGTCACTATAATCAAATCATGAATGTACCCACTGAAGCTATATCACAATTAAGGTGGTGGTTAGACATATATTTGGCATAGTTTTCAGCCCTATTATCATCACCAATCCCAACTTGGTTATTAAAAACCGATGCCAGTACTTTAGGCTGGGGAGCAACTAAACGCCATATCCAGCACAGGTAACAGATGGACCAATTCACAAACATCGTTACTACACATACCAGGCATCAACTACTTGGGATTGGTGATCGCCCATTGGGCTAAAAAGCATATGCATTTCAAATGCAGCACGTACATATGTGGTTACGGATTGATAATACTATGGTGGTGGCTTATATCAACCATATGGGGAGCATAATAATCATTGTTGTGCAACAAATTGGTCAAACAAATCTGGCAATGGTGTGTCAAAAGACATTTTAACTATCAGCTGCCTATGTCCTAGGAAGCTAGAACACAGTGGGAGACACCATGTCACGGGGTAAAATTTATGATTACATTGAATAGATGTCAAACCCAAAATATCTGCTAAAGGTATTAAGCAGTTTGAAAGCCAGATATCAATTTGGTTGCACAAGACGGAATCACCAGTAACCTATGTATGTGACTTAGGAACCAGATTAGAGGCAGCAGCGATAGATGCCTACACGCTGGAAGGGGGAATTTCTGCTTTGCCTTCCTCCCTTCTGCCTCATCAGACGGGCACTTCGCAATACAGATGGGAGTCTCCGAGATATTGAACGTGCCCGACCGGCCTACACAGCCATGGTTCCCAGTTCATCACGACACGGTGGGCGAGTCACCTATGGATTTCCCTAGTGGACCATGGTTGCTGACTCAACCCAGTATCAGGCACAAGCCACCCATGCCAGGGAAACATCAAACTCCTGGGTGCAGGGTTTGAATAGACCTTACCAGGGACTGGGATTGTCTAAGGAACCATTACCACCATGTCGGCATCCCTGCGAACAGTCACTAAAAGCTAACATGGGTAAAATACTGCCACGACGCAGGGACAACATACCGAACTATTCAACCACTGACGTATTGGAGTTCCTGGAACATCTACACCATGACTAAAAGGTGAGTTACAGTGCCGTAAATACAGCATGGAGCGCCTTATCTGCTTATCTAAAACAGCATGACAGCAGAGCATGGGATCCCATCCACTGAAGGTAAACTTATGAAGGGCAACTATAATAATAAGCCCCAAAAACCCAGGTATAGAAACATAGAAACATAGAAATTAGGTGCAGGAGTAGGCCATTCGGCCCTTCGAGCCTGCACCGCCATTTAATATGATCATGGCTGATCATCCAACTCAGTATCCCGTACCTGCCTTTTCTCCATACCCTCTGATCCCCTTGGCCACAAGGGCCACATCTAACTCCCTCTTAAATATAGCCAATGAACTGGCCTCAACTACCCTCTGTGGCAGAGAGTTCCAGAGATTCACCACTCTCTGTGTGAAAAAAGTTCTCCTCATCTCGGTTTTAAAGGATTTCCCCCTTATCCTTAAGCTGTGACCCCTTGTCCTGGACTTCCCCAACATCGGAAACAATCTTCCTGCATCTAGCCTGTCAAACCCCTTAAGAATTTTGTAAGTTTCTATAAGATCCCCTCTCAATCTCCTAAACTCTAGAGAGTATAAACCAAGTCTATCCAGTCTTTCTTCATAAGACAGTCCTGACATCCCAGGAATCAGTCTGGTGAACCTTCTCTGCACTCCCTCTATGGCAATAATGTCCTTCCTCAGATTTGGAGACCAAAATTGCACGCAATACTCCAGGTGTGGTCTCACCAAGACCCTATACAACTGCAGTAGAACCTCCCTGCTCCTATACTCAAATCCTCTTGCTATGAAGGCCAACATGCCATTCGCTTTCTTTACTGCCTGCTGCACCTGCATGCCTACCTTCAATGACTGGTGTACCATGACACCCAGGTCTCGCTGCATCTCCCCGTTTCCCAATCGGCCACCGTTTAGATAATAATCTGCTTTCCCGTTTTTGCCACCAAAATGGATAACCTCACATTTATCCACATTAAACTGCATCTGCCAAACATTTGCCCACTCACCCAGCCTATCCAAGTCACCTTGCAGTCTCCTAGCATCCTCCTCACACCTAACACTGCCCCCCAGCTTAGTGTCATCCGCAAACTTGGAGATATTGCCTTCAATTCCCTCATCCAGATCATTAATATATATTGTAAATAGCTGGGGTCCCAGTACTGAGCCTTGCGGTACCCCACTAGTCACTGCCTGCCATTGTGAAAAGGACCCGTTTACTCCTACTCTTTGCTTCCTGTTTGCCAGCCAGTTCTCTATCCACATCAATACTGAACCCCCAATGCCATGTGCTTTAAGTTTGTATACTAATCTCTTATGTGGGACCTTGTCGAAAGCCTTCTGGAAGTCCAGATACACCACATCCACTGGTTCTCCCCTATCCACGCTACTAGTTACATCCTCGAAAAATTCTATAAGATTCATCAGACATGATTTACCTTTCGTAAATCCATGCTGACTTTGTCCAATGATTTCACCACTTTCTAAATGTGCTGCTATCCCATCTTTAATAACTGACTAGCAGTTTCCCCACTACCGATGTTAGGCTAACTGGTCTGTAATTCCCCATTTTCTCTCTCCCTCCCTTCTTAAAAAGTGGGGTTACGTTTGCTACCCGCCAATCCTCTGGAACTACTCCAGAATCTAAGGAGTTTTGAAAGATTATTACTAATGCATCCACTATTTCTGGAGCTACTTCCTTAAGTACTCTGGGATGCAGCCTATCTGGCCCTGGGGATTTATCGGCCTTTAATCCATTCAATTTACCCAACACCACTTCCCGACTAACCTGGATTTCACTCAATTCCTCGCGGGCCCCTGCTATTTCCGGCAGATCATTTATGTCTTCCTTAGTGAAGACGGAACCAAAGTAGTTATTCAATTGGTCCGCCATATCCTGGTTCCCCATGATCAACTCACCTGTTTCTGACTGCAAGGGACCTACATTTGTTTTAACTAATCTCTTTCTTTTCACATATCTATAAAAACTTTTGCAGTCAGATTTTATGTTCACTGCCAGTTTTCTTTCATAATCCATTTTTCCTTTTCTAATTAAGCCCTTCGTCCTCCTCTGCTGGTCTCTGAATTTCTCCCAGTCCTCCGGTATGCTGCTTTTTCTGGCTAGTTTGTACGCATCATCCTTTGCTTTGATACTATCCCTGATTTCCCTTGTTATCCATGGATGCACTACCTTCCCTGATTTATTCTTTTGCCAAACTGGGATGAACAATTTTTGTAGTTCATCCATGCAGTCTTTAAATGCCTTCCATTGCATATCCATCGTCAACCCTTTTAGAATTAATTGCCAGTCAATCTTGGCCAATTCACGTCTCATACCCTCAAAGTTACCTTTCTTTAAGTTCAAAGCCATTGTTTCTGAATTAACAATGTCACTCTCCATCCTAATGAAGAACTCAACCATATTATGGTCACTCTTGCCCAAGGGGCCACGCACAACAAGACTACTAACTAACCCTTCCTCATTACTCAATACCCAGTCTAAAATAGCCAGCTCTCTCGTTGGTTCCTCTACATGTTGGTTTAGATAACTATCCCGTATACATTCCAAGAAATCCTCTTCCTCAGCACCCCTGCCAGTTTGATTCACCCAATCTATATGTAGATTGAAGTCACCCATTATAACTATACCCATGTATGGGATATTGGTGTGATATTGACATATCTCAGAGAATGGCACCAGCCAGATCCCTCAGCTTGCTTAATCTATGTTAAAAACGCTCATGCTTATGGCTCTCGTACACTCTCACAGAGTCCGGTCACTCCATAAAACTAGACTGGATAACATGGAGATTACCCCAGACGCATCACGTTCATATTCTAGGTCTGGTAAAATCTAACTCGCAGGTATATGGGACTAGGCGAGATTATGAGTTCGGCACGAACTAGTAGGGTCGAGATCGCCTGTGTTTTCCGTGCTGTAATCGTTATATGGCTATATGGACCAGGAACGCCCAATTCACTGGTGGGATTCCGGGCCTACCCACCAGAGTCCAGGTTGAGTGTGGTGACCCATCTACTACTATATATAGACACAACCCACAATCTTAGAGGGAGAGGAAAGCCTATGGGTCAACCACAGAAACACCAAGACGGGGTACGAGCCAAACCACTCCAAGGTGGCTCAAACAGGTACTGAAAGCTGCCGGAATAGATAATAATACATTTAATCCCATTCCACTAGGGCAGCATTGGTATCAGCGGCTGAACGAATGGACATCCCGGTTGACCACATTCTCAATACGGCAGAATGGTCAAGGGAACGACGTTCAGAACATTTTTTATTATAAACCGTTGATAAACCTGATTTAATTGCAGGAAGAATATTACAAACTGCAATATTAATTTAAGCTCAGGGGAGCTCTTTATGTTGTTATTGTTAACAAATACCTTTCTGTTTCTTGTGAAAGCAGATCCACTGGTTGATTACGATAACACTTCCTCCCTCAAAAACTTCGGCAGTGAGTGAAATAAAAACTGTTACACGGTTTGAAATCACAGACCTTTGAAGTCTTCACGGAATCACTCACGTGACTCCGAAGTAAAATAGTAAGATTAAACGAGTACTTACCAGTATGAAGTTTGATCTGTATTTTATGAGGAGTTACGGTGAGGTATTACGTGCCCGCCGCTCCCACCCTCAATATATAGATCAAACTAATAAACTGATGTCTCATGATCTTTACTATCTTACTTCAAATATTGTGTCTATCCTGTGATTTCACACCGCTGCTTCGAAGTATGCCGCACATGCGCACTGGGGCTGGGATCTTCACGTAATACCTCATCGTAACTCCTCATAAAATACAGATCAAACTTCATACTGGTAAGTACTCGTTTAATCTTACTATTAAACTTATAACCATATAACAATTAAAGCACGGAAACAGGCCATCTCGGCTCTACAAGTCCGTGCCAATCAATTATTTTCCCCTAATCCCATCTACCTGCACTCAGACCATAACCCTCCATTCCTTTCCTATCCATATACCTATCCAATTTATTTTTAAATGATAAAATCGATCCTGCCTCCACCACTTCCACTGGAACCTTATTCCACACAGCTACCACTCTCTGAGTAAAGAAATTCCCCCTCATGTTACCCCTAAACTTCTGTCCCTTAATTCTGAAGTCATGTCCTCTTGTTTGAATCTTTCCTACTCTCAATGGGAAAAGCTTGTCCACGTCAACTCTGTCTATCCCTCCCATCATTTTAAAGACCTCTATCAAGTCCCCCCTTAACCTTCTGCGCTCCAGAACTAACTTATTCAACCTTTCTCTGTAACTTAGTTGTTGTAACCCAGGCAAAATTCTAGTAAATCTCCTCTGTACTCTCTCTATTTTGTTGACATCCTTCCTATAATTAGGCGACCAAAATCATACACCATACTCCAGAATTGGTCTCACCAATGCCTTGTACAATTTTAACATTACATCCCAACTTCTATACTTCATTATCCACAACACCCCCTATCTTGGTATCATCTGCATACTTACTAATCCAATTTACCACACCTTCATCCAGATCATTGATGTATATGACAAACAACAGTGGACCCAACGCAGATTCCTGAGGCACCCCACAAGTCACCGGCCTCCAACCTGACAAACAACCATCCACCATTACTCTCCGGCGTCTCCCATTCAGCCACTGTTGAATCCATCTTGCTACTCCTGCATTTATACCCAACAATTGAAACTTCTTAACCAACCTTCCATGAGGAACCTTGTCAAGGGCCTTACCAAAGACCATATAGACAACATCCACTGTTTTACCCTCATCAATTTCCCATGTAACCTCTTCAGAAAATTCAAGAAGATTAGTCAAACATGACCTTCCAGGCACAAATCCATGTTGACTGTTCCTAATCAGACCCTGTTTATCCAGATGCTTATATATATTACCCCTAAGTATCTTTTCCATTAATTTTCCCACCACTGGTCAAACTAACAGGTCTATAATTGCTAGGTTTACTCTTAGAACCCTTTTTAAACAATGGACCAACATGCGCAGTACGCCAATCGTCGGGCACTATTCCCATTTCTAATGACATTTGAAATATTTCTGTCATAGTCCCTCCTATTTCTACACTAACTTCCTCAATGTCCTAGGGAATATCCTCTCAGAACCTGGAGACTTATCCACTTTTATATTTTTCAAAAGTGTCAGTACTTCTTTTACTTTGAACCTCATAGTATCCATAGCTACTCTACTAGTATCCCTTACCTCACATAATTCAATATCCTTCTCCTTGGTGAATACCGAAGAAAATAAATTGTTCAATATCTCCCCCATCTCTTTTGACTCTGCAGATTGCTGTCCAATCTGTCTCTCTAATGGACCAATTTTATCCCTCGTTAACCTTTTGCTATTAATATAGCTGTAGAAACATTTTGGATTTACTTTCACCTTACCCAAGCAACCTCATATTACTTGACCATATTATGGTCACTACCTCCTTAACCTCAAGTTCCTTTATCAAATCTGGCTCATCATATGACACTAAATCCAGAATTGCCTGCTCCCTGGTAGGCTCCAATACAAGCTGCTCTAAGAATCCATCACAGAGGCACTCCACAAACTCCCTTTCTTGGTGTCCAGTATCAATCTGATTTTCCCAGTCTACCTGCATGTTCAAATCTCCCATAACAACTGTAGCATTACCTTTACTACACGCCAATTTTAACTCCTGAATCAACTTGCACCCTCTTTTCAGGCCACTGTTTGGGAGCCTGTCTACTAGTCCCATTAGGGTATTTTTACCCTTATAATTCTTTAGTTCTATCCATACTGACTCCACATCTCCTGTTTCAATGTCACCCCTTTCAAGGGACTGAATTTCATTCTTCACCAACAGAGCTACCTCACCCCCACCGCCCTCCTGTCTGTCTATTGAACTGAATACCCTTGAATATTCAGTTCCCATCCCTGGCCCTCTTGCAGCCATGTCTCTGTAATTCCCACAACAAGCCGTGCGTGTGAGTTTAGTTTTAGTTTTAGTTATGCAGAGTGGAAACAGGCCCTTCAGCCCATCGAGTCTGCAAAGGATATTTAAAATAAAAAGGCTGTTTAAAGTTCACAAGCTGAACCTTTTTAAAAAAAAGTAGAATTTGAAGGACAAGTGAAGAATTATAATGAAAATGTTCCCAAGAGCTGGCGACATTCCGGGGAGCACTCGGTAATTTTGATAACCAATTCGACAGAGATTTTTGGGTCTTAAATACATGATTCAAAGATGCAAAAAGTTGCGTTTACAAATGAAGCTTTGACAACCCTATTTTAAAAGAATTTTAAATTAAAAGAAGTCTGTAGTTGCTGTACACAAGTTCGTGGAAGAATAAGCAACAGTTAAACAAGCCAATTTATTTCATTTGAAGTGAAGATGCAATTTGTCCAATTTAATCTAGTTTGCCAGTCCCATGGCTATTGGTCTAGCCTCAAAGATCTACTTTTTCTCACCCCATCAACAATAAAAGCTTAATTAGTCCAAAACTGAATAAATTATTCTACAGAGACATCGTTTAAGACTCGGCTGTACGCTGTTCTGCATCCAACATTCCTAAAGCACTACCATAATTACCTTGCTTAAGAAAGAAGTGCAGATGCTTGAAAAATCGAAAGTAGACAAAAATGCTGGAGAAACTCAGCGGATGAGGCAGTATGCATCTAGACGCTGCCTCACCAGCTGAGTTTCTCCAGCATGTTTGTCTATCGTAATTAATTCACTACCTTCACCCAGGATGTGGGTATATGGAACGTGCTGCGATGTAACCCGCTCCATGACAGACTGAGGAGAACCTTCAGCAACAGACGAGTTCCACCAAGATGCAGCACAGAACGCCACAGTAGATTCTGCTTCCCCGTGTCTATCAAACTGTACAACTCCACCCCCTTCTGTTGTGGAGTAGACTGACAACCTCCCTCTCCCTCCCCAATATTCGAACATCCCCAATCCTTTCCACTTGTCACTTTAATTTCATGTTTCATGTTTAGTTTAATTTAGTTTAGTTGAGAGATACAGCGCGGAAACAGGCCCTTCGGCCCACCGGGTCCGCGCCAACCAGCGATCCCCGCACTTTAACACTAACCAGCGATCATCCCGTACACTTGCACTACTCCACACACTAGGGACAATTACAATGTTACCGAAACCAATTAATCTACAAACTTGTACGTCTTTGGGGTGTGGTAGGAAACCGAAGATCTTGGAGAAAACCCACGCAGGTCACTGGGAGAACGTACAAACTCCGTATAGACAGTACCCGTAATCGGGATCGAACCTGGGTTTCCGGCGCTGCATTCGCCGTAAGGCAGCAACACTACCGCTGCGCACCGTGACCGCCTTTATCTTGTGTTTTATGACTGTTGGCTGATCAATTTCCCTCCTTGGATAGATAAAGTTCTATCGTATCATAAGTCAGTATTTAATTGTTCATTTTGTGACATATGACAATAAAACACTCTTGACTCTTGACAGGTACATGGATAGGATAGGTATGGAGAGATATGGATCAAATGCAAGCAGTAGGAACTAGTGTAGATGGAGCATCTTGGTCAATGTGGGCAAGACAAAATGTGCAGGAACAGCAGATGCAGGTTTACACTGAAGATAGACTGAAAATGCTGGAGAAACTCAGCGGGACAGGCAGATTACAACTCAGCGATATGAATATTGATTTCTCCAACTTCAAATAACCCTTGCTTTCCCTCTCTCTTTACATCCCTTCCCCACCCTAGTTCTCCAACTAGCTTCAGTGTCCTGTGAAACGTCACCTTTCCATGTTCTCCAGAGATGCTGCCTGACATTCGTTGTTTCACATTGGGACCCTTCCGGTTTGAGTGGGCCAGTGGAGTGGAGAAGCCAAGACAGTTGTTGCACCAACAGTGGATATAAAAAGGTCCAAAGAAGGTAGAAGGCTGGGTGGGGGGGGATGTTAATTTGGGGAATGTTGGAGACTGGAGACAGGGTTGTCACTGGATAGATAGGATTCTCTCAGAACTGCTGTCGATTTGGGAGCAACAGCAGCAGGAGATTAGCAAGAGATACGACTGATTGGCTCTAGCCCAAGTGGGAGGAGAGAAGTGAGTCAGTGCCGGGAAAACAGTTGAAAAGTGAAGAATTTGGTTTGTAAGTTGGTAAATCAGGCAAATTATCAGTCAATTTAAGCAAGACAGCTCTTAGCGAGCGGCAGTGAGTGAGCGGACTTGTGAGGGAAGTGCCCTGTGAGAAAAGTGTCAGTCTTTGGCTCGAGAGTCTTTGGTGAGGAGGCTGAGGAGAGGAGACCACGCAATACGCTTGAGAGGTAGAGACGAAAGAAGGAGATGTCAGGCAAGCTGATTCAGTGCGATACTTGCAGTATGTGGGAGGTCAAGGACACTGCTGGTGCCTCTGGCTGCTACAAATGCGAGAAGTGCATCCAGGTAGAGCTCCTGAAGGGCCGTGTTGGGGAACTGGAGAAGCAAGTGGATGACCTCCGGTTCGTCTGAGAAACGGAGTCGTTCCTCGACAAGTCCTACAGTACGATTGTTACACCTATGGTACTGGAAGAGAGAAGGTGGGAGACAGTGAGAAAGGGAGGGAAGCATGAAATGCCAACGTCCCCGGGTGGTGTACCTCTTGTGAACAGGTTCACCCGCTTAGAAGCTGTTGGGACAGAAGACGTGTTTACACTGAGCGGCGGACTGGCTAGCGATGCGAATAGGGCTGTTGAGCCAAAACCAAAAAGGCCTAAGGCAGGCAATGCCATTGTAGTGGGAGACTCCATTGTGAGAGGTATGAACAGGGGTTTCTGCGGCAACAGACGGGATGCGAGGATGGTGTGCTGCCTTCCTGGTGCCAGGATCCAGGATGTCACGGACAGAGTGCAGAAAATCCTCAAGGGCGAAGGTGAACAGCCGGAAGTGGTTGTGCATGTCGGCACAAACGATGTCGGAAAGAAGGGGATGAATATTCTGCAGCGTGACTTTAGAGAGCTCGGAAAAATGCTGAAAAGCAGGACCTCCAGGGTTGTTATCTCCGGTTTGCTTCCAGTTCCTCGTGCTGGCGAGAGCAGGAACAGGGAGATACGGGACCTGAACGTGTGGCTGAGGAACTGGTGCACGGGGCAGGGATTTAGATTCTTAGATCACTGGGATCTGTTTTGGGGTAAGGGGGAACTGTACAAAAGGGACGGATTGCATCTTAACAGGTGTGGGACCAGCATTCTGGCAGGCAGGTTTGCCACTGCTACACGGGTGGCTTTAAACTGAATGAGGGGTTGGGGTGTCGAATGGGATAGTGGAGGATGGAGTTAAAGGGAAAGGGTTTCTTAAATGTGTGAGCTTAGAGACAGAGGGGTGTAAAATGAGGGTAGAAGCAATAGGTAGCAAGGTGAAAAGTAAAAGTGGCAGGCAGACAAAACCCGGGCAAAAATCAAAAAGGGCCACTTTTCAACATAATTGTATAAGGGGTAAGAGTGTTGTAAAAACAAGCCTGAAGGCTTTGTGTCTCAATGCAAGGAGCATTCGTAATAAGGTGGATGAGTTGAATGTGCAGATAGCTATTAATGACTATGATATAGTTGAGATCACGGAGACGTGGCTCCAGGGTGACCAAGGCTGGGAGCTGAACATCCAGGGATATTCAATATTCAGGAGATATAGAGAGAAAGGAAAAGGAGGTGGGGTAGCGTTACTGATTAGAGAGGAGATTAACACAATGGAAACGAAGGACATTAGTTTGGAGGATGAGGAATCAGTATGGGTAGAGCTGCGAAACACTAAGGGGCAGAAAACGCTGGTGGGTGTTGTGTACAGACCACCTAACAGTAGTAGTGAAGTTGGAGATGGTATCAAACAGGAAATTAGAAATGCGTGCGACAAAGGCAAAACAGTTATAATGGGTGACTTCAATCTACATATAAATTGGGTGAATCAAATTGGCAGGTGTGCTGAGGAAGAGGATTTCTTGGAATGTATGCGGGATAGTTATCTAAATCAACATGTAGAGGAACCAACGAGAGAGCAGGCTATTTTAGACTGGGTATTGAGTAACGAGGAAGGGTTAGTTAGCAGTCTTGTTAAACGTGCCCCCTTGGGCAAGAGTGACCATAATATGGTTGAGTTCTTCATTAGGATGGAGAGTGACATTGTTAATTCAGAAACAATGGTTCTGAACTTAAAGAAAGGTAACTTTGAGGGTATGAGACGTGAATTGGCCAAGATTGACTGGCAATTAATTCTAAAAGACATATGCAATGGAAGACATTTAAAGACTGCATGGATGAACTACAAAAATTGTTCATCCCAGTTTGGCAAAAGAATAAATCAGGGAAGGTAGTACATCCGTGGATAACAAGAGAAATCAAGGATAGTATCAAAGCGAAGGATAATGCGTACAAATTAGCCAGAAAAAGCAGCATACCGGAGGACTGGGAGAAATTCAGAGATCAGCAGAGGAGGACAAAGGGATTAATTATGAAAGGAAAAATAGATTATGAAAGAAAACTGGCAGGGAACATAAAAACTGACTGCAAAAGTTTTTATAGATATGTGAAAAGAAAGAGATTAGTTATAACAAATGTAGGTCCATTGCAGTCAGAAACAGGTGAGTTGATCATGGGGAACAAGGATATGGCAGACCAATTGAATAACTACTTTGGTTCCATCTTCACTAAGGAAGACATAAATAATCTGCCGGAAATAGCAGGGGACCGCGGGTGAAAGGAGTTGGAGGAATTGAGTGAAATCCACGTTAGCCGGAAAGTGGTGTTGGGTAAATTGAATGGATTAAAGGCTGATAAATCCCCAGGGCCAGATAGGCTGCATCCCAGAGTACTTAAGGAAGTAGCTCCAGAAATAGTGGATGCATTAGTAATAATCTTTCAAAACTCTTTAGATTCTGGAGTAGTTCCTGAGGATTGGCGGGTAGCAAACGTAACCCCATTTTTTAAGAAAGGAGGGTGAGAGAAAACGGGGAATTACCGACCAGTTAGTCTAACATCGGTAGTGGGGAAACTGCTAGAGTCAGTTATTAAAGATGGGATAGCAGCACATTTGGAAAGTGGTGAAATCATTGGACAAAGTCAGCATGGATTTACAAAAGGTAAATCATGTCTGACAAATCTTATAGAATTTTTCGAGGATGTAACTAGTAGCGTGGATAGGGGAGAACCAGTGGATGTGGTGTATTTGGACTTCCAGAAGGCTTTCACCATGTCCCACATAAGAGATTAGTATACAAACTTATAGCACATGGCATTGGGGGTTCAGTATTGATGTGGATAGAGCACTGACTGGCAAACAGGAAGCAAAGAGTATTAGTAAACGGGTCCTTTTCACAATGGCAGGCAGTGACTAGTGGGGTACCGCAAGGCTCAGTGCTGGGACCCCAGCTATTTACAATATATATTAATGATCTGGATGAGGGAATTGAAGGCAATATCTCCAAGTTTGCGGATGACACTAAGCTGGGGGGCAGTGTTAGCTGTGAGGAGGATGCTAGGAGACTGCAAGATGACTTGGATAGGCTGGGTGAGTGGGCAAATGTTTGGCAGATGCAGGATAATGTGGATAAATGTGAGGCTATCCATTTTGGTGGCAAAAACAGGAAAGCAGACTATTATCTAAATGGTGGCCGACTAGGAAAAGGGGAGATGCAGCGAGACCTGGGTGTCATGGTACACCAGTCATTGAAAGTAGGCATGCAGGTGCAGCAGGCAGTGAAGAAAGCGAATGGTATGTTAGCTTTCATAGCAAAAGGATTTGAGTATAAGAGCAGGGAGGTTCTACTGCAGTTGTACAGGGTCTTGGTGAGACCACACCTGGAGTATTGCATACAGTTTTGGTCTCCAAATCTGAGGAAGGACATTATTGCCATAGAGGGAGTGCAGAGAAGGTTCACCAGACTAATTACTGGGATGTCAGGACTGTCTTATGAAGAAAGACTGGATAGACTTGGTTTATACTCTCTAGAATTTAGGAGATTGAGAGGGGATCTTATAGAAACTTACAAAATTCTTAAGGGGTTGGACAGGCTAGATGCAGGAAGATTGCTCCCAATGTTGGGGAAGTCCAGGACAAGGGGTCACAGCTTAAGGATAAGGGGGAAATCCTTTAAAACCGAGATGAGAAGAACTTTTTTCACACAGAGAGTGGTGAATCTCTGGAACTCTCTGCCACAGAGAGTAGTCGAGGCCAGTTCATTGGCTATATTTAAGAGGGAGTTAGATGTGGCCCTTGTGGGTAAGGGGATCAGAGGGTATGGCGAGAAGGCAGGTACGGGATACTGAGTTGGATGATCAGCCATGATCATATTGAAACGTGGTGCAAGCTCGAAGGGCCGAATGGCCTACTCCTGCACCTAATTTCTATGTTTCTATGTTTCTATAAAGAAAAGCTCAGAGGTGCCAGAAGAGCCCCACGTCCCTATGTCCCCGATATGGGGGGAGTCCAGAACCAGCGGTCACAGTTTAAGAATAAGATCCGCTGAGTCACTGCACATTTTATCTTGGTCTATTAACAGATTCAGATCTACCTTAGATCTCCTCTTGTAAGTCTGCGTGGCGCTCTCCTTTTTCACCGGCATTCTCGAAACTCCTTGCTTGGGTTATTGATCCACACCGTGAAGGTTAGAGTTTCGAACTCTAGTAGCTGCCGGCTGTTTCAATGCCTGGCAGAATGGGTTTGGTGCACCCACTTCAAGTTGACAGATGAAATGGAGCCCGTCTCTCATGGTTACGGATGCAGTTCACTGTGAGGTCACCGGCCAGGCACATTATGAGGTCACCTCTGATTATGACGGTTTAAAAACTTGTGATCTTACGAATGGAAGGCAGGCCCAGAAGGGAATAAACCATTTCACCATATGACCACAGGTCACAGTGGTTATAACCAACTGGACTCAATAGTTAAATACAAGGAATTGAGTTTATTACGTCTACAGAGAAAAGCTTTTTGTCGCATGTTAAATACAGTCAGCAGAAAGACAAGACATGACTACAATCATAGAAACATAGAAAATAAGTGCAAGAGTAGGCCATTCGGCCCTTCGAGCCTGCACCCCCATTCAATATGATCATGGCTGATCATCCAACTCAGTATCCTGTACCTGCCTTCTCTCCATACCCCCTGATCCCTTTAGCCACAAGGGCCACATCTAACTCCCTCTTAAATATATCCAATGGACTGGCCTCAACTACCTTCTGTGGCAGAGAATTCCAGAGATTCACCACTCTCTGTGTGACATTTTTTCTTCTCATCTTGGTCCTAAAAACTTGCCCCTTATCGTTAAACTGTGACCTCTTGTTCTGGACTTCCCCAACATCGGGAACAATCTTCCTGCATCTACTCTGTCCAACCGCTTAAGAATTTTGTAAGTTTCTATAAGATCCCCCCTCAATCTTCTAAATTCTAGCCGAGTCTATCCAGTCTTTCTTCATATGAAAGTCCCGCCATCCCAGGAATCATTCTGGTGAACCTTCTCTGTACACCCTCGAGCCATTTAAAGTGTATACGTACATGGTATCTTCTGGAATTTAGACTAATCTTCTGGAATTTTTTGAGGATGTGACAAGTAAAATGAATGAAGGGGTGCCAGTGGATGTAGTGTATCTAGACTTTCAGAAAGCCTTTGATAAGGTCACGCACGGGAGACTAGTGACTAACTTTAGAGCACATGGCTTTGGGGGTAGGGTGTTGGCATGGATAGAAAATTGGTTGGCAGGCTGGAATCAAAGAGTAGGAGTGAACGGGTCCTTTTCAGAATGGCAGGCAGTGGCGAGTGGAGTGTCGCAAGGCTCGGTGTTGGGGCCGTAACTGTTTGCCATATGTATTAATGATTTGGAAGAGGGAATTAGGAGCAACACTAGCAAGTTTGCGGATGACACAAAGCTGGGTGGCAGAGTGAGCTGTGAAGAGGATGTTAGGAGGTTGCAGGGTGACCTGGACAGGTTGAGTGAGTGGGCAGATGCGTGGCAGATGCAGTATAATATAGATAAATGTGAGGTTATCCACTTTGGCGGCAAAACCAAGGGGGCAGATTATTATCTCAAAGGGGGTTAGGTTAGGTAAGGGGGAGGTGCAGCGAGACCTGGGCGTCCTTGTACATCGGTCACTGAAAGTTGGTTTACAGGTACAGCAGGCAGTGAAGAAAGCTAATGGAATGTTGGCCTTCATAACAAGAGGATTTCAGTATTGGAGTAAAGAGGTCCTTCTGCAGTTGTACAGGGCTCTGATGAGACAACATCTGGAGTATTGTGTACAGTTTTGGTCTCCTAATTTGAGGAAGTACATCCTTGTGATTGAGGCAGTGCAGCGTTGCTTCACGAGATTGTTCCCTGGGATGGCGGGACTGTCATATGAGGAAAGATTGAAAAGACTAGGATTGTTTTCACTGGAGTTTAGAAGGATGAGGGGGTATCTTATAGAAACATATAATATTATAAAAGGACTGGACAAGCTAGATGCAGGAAAAATGTTCCCAATGTTGGGCGAGTCCAGAACCAGGGGCCACAGTCTTAGAATAAAGGGGAAGTCATTTAAGACTGAGGTGAGAAAAAACGTTTTCACCCAGAGAGTTGTGAATTTATGGAATTCCCTGCCAAAGAGGGCAGTGGAGGCCAAGTACTGGATGGATTTAAGAGAGAGTTCGATAAAGCTCTAGGGGCTAGTGGAGTCAAGGGATATGGGGATAAAGCAGGCACGGGTTATTGATTGGGGACGATCAGCATGATCACAATGAATGGCGGTTCTGGCTCGAAGGGCCGAATGGCCTCTCCTGCACCTAATTTGTATGTTTTTATGTTTCTATGTAAGGGAATAACGTTTAGTGCAAGATAAAGTCAGCAAAGTCCGATGAAGGATAGTCCAATGGTCACCAATGAGGTAGATAGTAGTTCAGCACTGCTCTCTGGTTGTGGTAGGATGATTCAGTTGCCTGATAACAGCTGGGAAGAAACTATCCCTGAATCTGGAGGTGTGCATTTTCACATTTCTGTACCTTTCCTAATTTGAGAAAGGACATTCTTGCTATTGACGGAGTGCAGCATAGGCTCACCAGGTTAATTCCCATGATGGTGGGACTGACAAATGATGAAAGAATGTGTCGACTGGGCTTGAATTTGCTGGAATTGAGAAGAATGAGAGGGAGTCCTGAAGAAGGGTCCCGCTGTTACTCCAGCACTCTGTTCCTTGATGATCTGGCTGGTGTCTTGCTTATATGAAAGAGCTACATTGCCAATGCACACATGCTCCAACTTTGCTGTCAATCAATATTTATTACATGTTATTTGAACCTCATTGAGGCTCAAACGAAACTGCGTTTCCACAGCCATACAAACAAAGACAATATCATACAGACATGCACACAATTCAATTTACAAAAGCATCCATCACAGTGAACCCACTGTGATGGAAGGCAAAGTCTTTTCTCTCCCCTGCTTTCCATTTCTCTCCTGATGTCCAAGCCCCAGGTGGGCGATGATAAGTCCCAAGGCCACTTTAGGCCACGTGGGGCGATGTAGGGCCCCGCTCCGGGTCATTCAAACCCCGTGACTCGGGCTAGAGAAGACGCGTTGCGGGAGCTCCGGAAAGCGGTCTCTCCACCCGGACCCACGCGCTCCCGATGTCCCGTCAGTCCACAGGACCTGCGGCTGCAGCTGGAACCTCTGGGCTACGTGGTCGAGCCGCAGCAGCGAGTCACCACCGCTCCCCACGCTCCGATACCGGCCAGCCCCACGATGGTAAGTCCGCAGCTCCGCAGGCTCCTTGACTGGAGCCTCCAGGTCGTTCAGGCTGGAGACCGCTCCACGGCGCTAGGCCCCAACGACAACGGAGACCCGGCAGGAAAACATTTGGGTCTCACGTACAGGGAAGAGAGTTTAAAAATGTTCCCCCTTCCCTCCCCCCGTCCCCCGCATATACACAGTTAAAAAAACTATTTAAAAAACACAAACAACTACATTTAACAAGATAAAAAATAAAAAAAGACAGACAGGCTGTAGGAGCCGCTGCAACAGTGAGTCACGCCGCTGCCGGGCATGAAACTGTTGACAGTTCAAGAAATGAAAAACGTTGATGAAACCCGAGTGATGGACAAGATAATGCTTCACAGAAGAAAGTTAAATCTGCATTGAATTAAATCCCACTTGTAGAAACTAAACTAAAGGAAGATGTTTCCAAAAGTTACGAGCTTGATTCTATTACTCCAGAAGTGAAGGGCAGGTGGGGGAGAGTCTAAGGCAATTACCCCCCTTCATTTGATCAACACAGGGGACAAGGGGTTGGCTTAATCATGCTTAGATCTGTCAAGAAATAAAAGGCAAACAATATTAAATCTCAAGTGTTTTTGTTTTGAGATACAGTGTGGCAACGGGCCCTTTGTCCCACCGGGTCCACGCCGATCAGCATTCACCTGTATACACGCACTATCCTACACACTGGGGACTTTTTACCAAAGCCAATGAACCTACAAACCTGCACGTCTTTGGAGTGTGGGAGGAAACCAGAGCACCCGGAGAAAACCCACTCGGGTCACGGGGAGAACCTACAGACAGCACCCGGGTCTCCGGCGCTGTGAGGCAGCAACTCTACTGCTGCACCATCGTACCTTGTTCGGGAAAAATACTTAAAAAGCAGCAGAATATTTTTGACGTTTACCAAATGATAGTTGCCTATAGTTAAAGTGTGTGTAGTTTGTTCCTGGCACAAAAATACTTCTGCTTTATCAGTTTCACACTTAACTCTATAAACCTAAATACTCCACTGTTGGAATGCAATTCAATATTTGACAAATCTGAACACCTTAACAGACAGATATAAAGCACACAGAGGGATTGCTGGAGTGAATTTTCCCTTTGTTGGCCATGAGGAATCAGTGGCAGTGGCAGAGGGTTGTTCTGATGTTCTAAGCCATGCCAATCCAGATATGATTGAATGACGGAGAGGACTTTATGTGCCAAATGGAGAAGGAACATCTCATTGGGTTTTAAAGTTTGCAGAGGACTAACATACAACTTCCTTAGCATCAAGTGAATTGATCAGCATGGTGGCGCAGCTATAGACTAAGAGTTTCTGCCTTACAGTGCCAGAGACCCGGGTTCAATCCTGACTACGCGTGCTTGTAGTTTGTACATTCTCCCTGTGACCCATGTGGATTTCCTTCGGGTGCTCTGATTGGTAAAAGGAACCCTAAGAAGGAAAACTAATCATTCACTCCTCCTGCCACCATTAACCTTGGCAAGTAGGATAGGAGGCACAGGTCAGTGGGGCCGAATGGCCCGATTTACACAAACTAAATGGAGCAGTCTACTGGGGTCACCAAACCCACAAAGTGTCTCAAACTGAAAACTCACCCATTCCTTCTCTCCAGAGATGCTGCCTGTCCCGCTCAGTTACTCCAGTACTTTGTGTCTATCTCTGGTGTAAACCAGCATCTGCAGTTCTAAGTGGAAAACTACAATTCTGAACTAGGATTAATAGTAAGATTAAACGAGAACTTACCAGTTCGAAGTTTGATCTGTATTTTATGAGGAGTTACGATGAGGGATTACGTGAAGAACCCGCTCAGTGCGCAGGCGCGGCATACTTCCAAGCAGCGGTGTGGAATCACAGATAGACACAGTTATTTGAAGTAAACATAGTAAAGATTAAGGAGACATCAGTTTACTAGTTTGATCTATATAATGAGGGTGGGAGCGGAGGGCACGTAATCCCTCATCGTAACTCCTCATAAAATACAGATCAAACTTCGAACTGGTAAATTCTCGTTTAATCTTACTATTTTACTTTGGAGTCACGTGAGTGATTCCGTGAAGACTTCAAAGGTCTGTGATTTCAAACCGTGTAACAGTTTTATTTCACTCACTGCCGAAGTTCTTGAGGGAGGAAGTGTTATCGTAATCAACCAATGGATCTGTTTTTTCAAGAAACAGAAAGGTATTTATTAACAATAACAAAAATAAATAGCTCCCCTGAGCTTAAATTAAATATTTGCAGTTTGTAATATTCTGTCTGCAAATAAGTCAGGCTTTATCAACGGTTTATTATAAAAACATTCTGAACGTCGTTTCCCTCGACCATCCTGCCGTATTGAGAATGTGGTCAGCCGGGACGTCCATTCGTTCAGCCACTGATGTCGATGCTGCCCTAGTGGAATGGGATTTAAATGTATTAGTGTCTATTCCAGCAGCTATCAGTACCTGTTTGAGCCACCGTGAAGTGGTTTGGCTCGTTACCCCGCCATGAGGTTTCCTGTGGCTGACCCATAGGGCTTTTTCTCTCCCTCTGAGATTGTGGGTTGTGTCTATATATTGTTGTAGATGGGTCACCACACACAACCTTGGCTCTGGTGGGTAGGCCCGGAATACCACCAGTGAATTGGGCGTTCCTGGCCTGCTTTGTTTCACCAGACCTAGAATGATAAACGTAATCTGGTCTGGGGCGACCTCCATGTTGTCCAGTCTTAATTTGTGCAGCAACTGGATTCTCTGAGCGGCTGCGAGTGCCATTAACATGAGCGTCTTTAATGTAGATATCTCGAGGCTGAGGGATCTAGCTCGTGGCCATTCCCTGATGTATGTCAATACCACACTGATATCCCAAATATGGGTATACCTGGGTTTAGGGGCTTAATATTAAAATTGCCCTTCATGAGTTTTACCACCAGAGGATGGGATCCCATGGCCTGCTGTCCTGCTGGTTTTACGTAAGCAGACAGGCCGCTTTGTGCTGTATTGATGGCACTGTAACTGATCCCTGCGTCATGGTGTAGATGGGCCAGGAACTCCAGAACGTCGGTGGTTGTGGCAGTTGCATATGTTGTCCCTGTTTCCTGGCAGTACTTCTCCCATTTCTGATACAGGTTAAATACTGCCTCCTGGTGGATGTTCGCAGGGATGCCGACATGGTGGTGATAGTTCATTCAGATAATCCCAGTCCCTGGTAAGGTCTATTCAAAACCTACAACCCAGGAGTTTGATGTTTTCATGGCATGGGTGGCTTATGCCTGATACTGGGTGAGTCAACAACCGTGGTCCACTAGGGAAATCCATAGGTGACTCGACCACCATGTCGTGATGAACTGGGAACCATGGCTGTGTAGGCCAGTCGGGCACCATCAATATCCCAGAAGCAGAGTCCATCTGTATTGCGAAGTACCCGACTGATGAGGCAGAAGGGAGGGAAAGCAAAAACCCAGAAATTCCCCCCCAATCCAGCGTGTAGGCATCTACCGCTGCTGCCTCTGCCTCAGTTGTCTGACAGTAACAAACGTCTCCATCTTGAAATGTATATACTCAACAAACTTATTTAGTGATGTTAAGTCAATGATGATGCGACTTCCACCATCTTTTTTGGGCCAATGTTGAACTGGCGATAATATCTCTGATATAACTGAATTTTATATCCACTAATGTTGTTGAGTATATACTAGTTACTTGTGACATTACCCCATACTTCTTTAAACAAGTGTATTCGCCCCCTGTTAGTAGAGCACCCTTGTTCTCTATATGCTGGCAGAAACCAGACCCACCTACCTCCATGGTTATGGGTATTCTTCTGTTTCCTCCTGGTCCAACGAGTCTTACACGTCGTATGACGTGGTGGGGGTGGCGCGTTTTCCCTGGGGCCTGCTCTGGGCCCTGGCCTGAAAGGCTTACAGGATTGGCATGCAGGCCCCGAGCTTTCACCAGTACCATAAGGTATACCCAGCTGGTGGATGCATTAGAGGTACTTATGACTGGTTTACGTGTGGTGCTCATTCCAGACACTGCCGCCTTACCCCGATATTTTTGACACGTCTTCCAGTATTTTGAAAAACTTTGTTTGAAGAAAGGTTTTTGGCCCGAAACGTTGCCTATATCCTTCGCTCCATAGATGCTGCTGCCCCCGCTGAGTTTCTCCAGATTTTTTGTGTACCTTTTTAAAAACTTGGCTTGCTCGCGGATCCTTCTGTCTGGCTAAGTTGTTGTGTCGGCGTTCTCACAGTCTTGTGAATTTTGGTTGAAGGCAGGTTTTATAACTTCCTGAGAAGTTGCGGGGCACTGCGAACAGTAGGGTCAGGTGTTTTGCCATACTACCCTGACCTCTGGAAGAGCATGTGAATGATAGCCGACATCAGGCATATCAAATTCATTTTTAAATATTGGGTGTTTTGAGAGCGATGCTCAATGTATCCCCCAATAATGGTGGGTACTTTGAGTAATGTAATTTAGGGGAGGCGTGATGAATCCAACACCTCATGACTACCTGTCTTGGAGAGGTTCTTTTAAAAGAACAGGTAGTAAGCTGGTCTGTCAGTCGAGACTGAAATTTATCTCGCTAGTGGTGAAGCCACATAGCGGCCACACCCAGCAGCTGTTCCTGATCCTGTACCTCAAGCATACTCCCGATGTTGTTCAGCCAGTGACCCCTCTTCTTTGACCAGCCCAGCTCTGGTCCCATCAATCCCTCGACAAGGGAGATGGCCAGTGCAATAGCACTGGAGTGGGAGTGTTAGCTCCCTTGGCAGTTTTTCGGGAGTTTTTAGCTCCATGACCTCCTCTGGCTTGGGGAAACAGACATACTTGTTTTTTGTATGAAGTGCTGATCCCATCTTCCGTGTCTGTCTCCAGCCTGAGGTTTGGTCTTACCTTGTTGTTAGAGGCTGTCTGCCGTTTTTGGGCGGCATATCAGCGGTTCTCGGGCGGCGAGTCTCCTTGTCGGGAGTCTGCAGGGGTGCCAGCCGGTTTTTAAATTTCCCTCCGGACCGCTGCTGTTAGTCAAACAGCTGTTTAGCGGACCGGGCATCAGCGCAGCACCCGTGTATGTGGACCGCAGCGTGTGCGGTCCCGTTGCCGCCTCTCCCCCCTCCACTGTCGGCTCCTTCACTGGAGTCGAACGGGGGCCGCTTCCCTCTGCTGCTTTGCTCCCCCTGGAGCAAAAACACAAGGAAAAGACCGATTAAGGTAAGTACTTACCTAACGTTCCTTTCTTTCAGGCTAGTTGCGGGAGCGCCCGACTCCCGTCTGGCCGCTGTTGCACTGCTGGCGTTAATGCCGCGCCTGCGCACTGAGCGGGTTCTTCACGGAATCACTCACATGACTCCGAAGTAAAATCCTGTATTAGTCACTAACGGCTGCATGCTACACTTGGGAGTTTTGTCTTCTTAAAAACATCTGTCACTTACACAGAAACGTGAGTGTAACTACTTGGGGATTTTCACTGAACCTTGGCTTACAGCACAAGACCCTGTCTTGATCATAACTCTTGGATATAAGCAAGTACATCACACAATTTCCCCTGCAACCACAGGAGATGCAACACCTGTCCCTACACAATAGACAATAGGTGCAGGAGTAGGCCATTCCTGCCTTCTTCCCATATGCCCTGACTCCACTATCTTTAAGAGCCCTATCCAGCTCTCTCTTGAAAGTATCCAGAGAACTGGCCTCCACTGCCCGCTGAGGCAGAAAATTCCACAGTCACAACCCTCTGTGAGAAAAATTGTTTCCTCGTCTCCGTTCTAAATGACTTGCCTCTCATTCTTAAAATGTGGCCCCTGGACCTGGACTCCTATCCTTCATCGGGAACATGTTTCCTTCATCCCCTAACATCGGGAACATGTTTCCTGCCTCCAGCGTGTCCAAACCCTTAACAATCTTATATGTTTCAATAATATATCCTCTCATCATTCTAAACTCCAGAGTGTACAAGCCCAGCCGTTCCATTCTCTCAGCATATGACAGTCCCGCCATCCCGGGAATTAACCTTGTAAACCTACGCTGCACTCCCTCAATAGCAAGAATGTCCTTCCTCAAATTACGGGATCAAAACTGCACACAATACACCAGGTGTGGTCTCACTATGACCCTATACAACTGCAGAAGGACCTCTTTGCTCCTATACTCAACTCCTCTTGTTATGAAGGCCAACATGCCATTCGCATTCTTCACTGCCTGCTGTACCTGCATGCTTACTTTCAAAGACTGTTGTGCAAGGACCCCACAGATCCCTTTGTACTTCCCCTTTCCAAACTTGACACCTTTAGATAGTAATTTGCTTTCCTGTTTTTTATACCAAAATAATCTGCTTTCCTGTTTTTTATACCAAAGTGGATAACCTCACATTTATCCACATTAAACCTCATCTGCCATGCATCTGCCCACTCCCCCAACCTGTCCAAGTCACCCTGCATTCTCATAACATCATCCTTACATTTCACACTGCCACCCAACTTTGTGTCATCTGCAAATTTGCTAATGTTATGCCCCTGTCCCACTTAGGAAACCTGAACAGAAGCCTCTGGAGACTTTGCCCCTCACCCAAGCTTTCCGTGAGGTTCCCGGAGGTTTTTGGCAGTCTCCATACCTGCTTCCACCACCTGCAACCTCCGGCAACCACCTGCAACCTCCAGGAACCGCACGGAAACCTTGGGTGGGGAGCAAAGTCTCCAGAGGTTTCCGTTCAGGTTTTCTAAGTAGTACAGGGGCATTACTTTGAATCCCTTCATCCAAATCATTCATGTATATTGTAAATAGCTGTGGTCCCAGCACCGAGCCTTGCGGTACCCCACTAGTGATTGCGTGCCAGTCTGAAAGGGACCCGTTAATCCCTACTCTTTGTTTTCTGTCTGCCAACCAATTTTCTATCCATTTCAGCACTACACCGCCAATACCATGTGCCCTAACTTCGCCCACTAATCTCCTATGTGGGACCTTATCAAATGCTTTCTGAAATTCCACGTACACTACATCCACTGGCTCTCCCTTGTCCATTTTCCTAGTTACATCCTCAAAAAATTCCAGAAGATGTCAAGCATGATTTCCCCTTCGTAAATCCATGCTGACTTGGACCGATCCTGTTAACTGCTATCCAAATTTGCCGCTATTTCATCTTTCATAATTGACTCCAGCATCTTTCCCACCACCGATGTCAGGCTAACTAACTGGTCTATAGAAGGATAGAAACATAGAAAATAGGTGCAGGAGTAGGCCCTTCGGCCCTTCGAGCATGCACCGCCATTCAATATGATCATGGCTGATCATCCAACTCAGTATCCCGTACCTGCCTTCTATCCATACCCCCTGATCCCCTTAGCCACAAGGACCACATCTAACTCCATCTTAAATATAGCCAATGAACTGGCCTCAACTACCTTCTGTGGCAGAGAATTCCAAAGATTTACCACTCTCTGTGTGAAAAAATGTCTCCTCATCTCGGTCCTAAAAGATTTACCTCTTATCCTTAAACTGTGACCCCTTGTTCTGGATTTCCCCAACATCGGGAACAATCTTCATGCATCTAGCCTGTCCAACCCCTTAAGAATTTTGTAAGTTTCTATAAGATCCCCGCTCAAGCTTCTAAATTATAGCGAGTACAAGCCGAGTCTATCCAGTCTTTCTTCATATGAAAGTCCTGACATCCCAGGAATCAGTCTGGTGAACGTTCTCTGTACTCCCTCTATGGCAATAATGTCCTTCCTCAGATTTGGAGACCAAAACTGTACGCAATACTCCAGGTGTGGTCTCACCAAGACCTTGTACAACTGCAGTAGAACCCCTCTGCTCCTATACTCAAATCCTTTTGCTATGAATGCTAACATACCATTCGCTTTCTTCACTGCCTGCTGCACCTGCATGCCTACTTTCAATGACTGGTGTACCATGACACCCAGGTCTCGTTGCACCTCCCCTTTTCCTAATTGGCCACCATTCAGATAATAGTCTGCTTTCCTGTTTTTGCCACCAAAGTGGATAACCTCACATTTATCCACATTATCCTGCATCTGCCATGCATTTGCCCACTCACCCAACATATCCAAGTCACCTTGCAGCCTCCTAGATTCCCCCTCACAGCTAACACTGCCCCCCAGTTTGGTGTCATCAGCAAACTTGGAGATGATGCATTCAATTCCCTCGTCCAAATCATTAATATATATTGTAAATAGCTGGGGTCCCCGCACCGAGCCTTGCGGTACCTCACTAGTCACTGCCTGGCTTTCTGAAAAGGACCCGTTTACTCCTATTCTTTGCTTCCTGTCTGCCAGCCAGTTTTCTATCCACATCAATACTGAACCCCCAATACCGTGTGCCTTAAGTTTGTATACTAATCTCTTATGTGGGACCTTGTTGAAAGCCTTCTGAAAGTCCCGATATAACACATCCACTGGTTCTCCCTTATCCACTTTACTCATTACATCCTTGAAAAATTCTACAAGATTCGTCAGACATGATTTACCTTTCATAAATCCATGCTGATTTTGTCCAATGATTTCACTACTTTCCAAATGTGCTGCTATCCCATCTTTAATAACTGACTCTAGCAGTTTCCCCACTACTGATGTTAGACTAACTGGTCTGTAATTCCCCCTTTTCTCTCTCCCTCCCTTTTTAAAAATTATTTTATAATTCTGTATATTTTCCCTGTTTTCTCTCTCCGCCTTTCTTAAAAAGTGGGATAACATTAGCAACCCACCAACCCACAGGAACTGATCCTGAATCTAATGAACATTGGAAAATGATCACCAATGCATCCACTATTTCTAGAGCCACATCCTTAAGTACCCTGAGATGCAGACCACCAGGCCCTGGGGATTTATCAACCTTCAGTCCCATCAGTCGACCCAACACAATTTCCTGCCTAATGTGGATTTCCGTCAGTTCCTCCGTCACCCCAAATCCTCTGGCCACTAGTAAATCACAAATATGTTTTAGTGAAGACAGATCCAAAGTACCTGTTCAACTCATCTGCCATTTCCTTGTTCCCCATCATAAATTCACCTTTTTCAGTCTTCAAGAGTCCAACTTTGGTCTTAACTAATGTTTTTCTCTTCACATATCTAAAGAAGATTTTACTATTCTCCTTTATATTCTTGGCTAGCTTACCTTCATACATCATCTTTGTCCCTGTATTGCCTTTTTAGTTATCTTCTGTTGCTCCCTAAACATTACCCAATCCTCTTGCTTCCCGCTCATCTTTGCTACATTGTACTTTCTCTAATTTTTATACTGTCCCTGATGTCCCTTGTCAGCCACGGTCGCCCCTTTCTCCCCTTGGAATCTTTCTTCCTCTTTGGAATGAACTGATCCTGCACCTTCTGTATTATTCCCAGAAATACCTGCCATTGTTGTTCCAATGTCATCCCTGCTAGGGTATCTTTCCAGTCATCTTTGGCCAGCTCCTCCCTCATGGCCCCATAGTCCCCTTTATTCAACTGTAACACTGACACCACCAATTTACCCTTCTCCCTCTCCAATTGTATATTAAACGACCAAATTATGGTCACTACTTCCTAATGGCTCTGTAACCTCGAGGTCCTTTATCAAATCCGGTTCATTACATAACACTAAATCCAGAATTGCCTGATCCCTGATAGGCTCCAATACCAGCTGCTCTAAGGAATCCATCACAGAGGCACTCCACAAACTCCCTTTCTTGGGGTCCACTATCAATCTGATTTTCACAGTCTACCTGCATGTTCAAATCTCCCATAACAACCATAGCAGTACCTTTACTACATGCCAATTTTAACTCCTGAATCAACTTGCACCCTATATTCAGGCCACTGTTTGGGGGCCTGTCTATTAGTCCCATTAGGGTCTTTTTACCCTTACAATTCCTTAGTTCTATCCATACTGACTCCACATCTCCTGTTTCAATGTCATCCCTTTCAAGGGACTGAGTTTCATTCCTCACCTACAGAGCTACCCCACCCTCTCTGCCTACCTGTCTGTCTTTTCGATAGGAGGTATACCCTTGAATATTCAGTTCCCATCCCTGGCCCTCTTGCAGACATGTCTCTAATTCCCACAACAAGCCGTGCGTATGAGTTTAGTTTCAGTTTTAGTGATGCAGAGTGGAAACAGGCCCTTCAGCCCATCGAGTCTGCGAAGGATATTTAGGTTCACAAGCTGACAACGCCTACAGACAATGTACAAATACGCTTATACTCAATATATATAGCTCTATTAGATACTTAAAATTGTATCTAATAGAGCTTAGTGATCAGCAAATTAATATTCCCGACCAAACAGGGTTTATCCCCAAACGGTTATTCATTTTATAATCTGAGAAGATTATTTAATATTATATACTCCAATAGAATCCCTAATGCAGATCTAGCAATTATCTCGTTAGATGCTGTAAAAGCATTTGACCAGGTAGAATGGCCATATTTATTTTCGGTGATGGAAACTTTTCAACTAGGAGAGAAGTACTGTACATGGGTTAAATAGTTATACTCTAATCCAACAGCTAGAATATTAACAAACAAAATGTTATCAACTAAATTTAATCTCTCTAGAGGCTGTAGACAAGGATGTTCACTATCCCCACTATTATTTGCTCTTGCAATCGAACCCCTAGCAGAAAGCGTTAGAAACCATCCAGGAATATTTGGATACAATACTAGAGACACAAGGAATAAAAGCACCTTATATGCAGATGATGTACTAATATATATTACATAGTTAGAAACTAGTATTCCAAACCTATTAAATCTAATAAGTCAATTTGGTCAGTTTTCGGGATATAGAATTAATTGGAATAAAAGCGAAATCATGCCAATAACAAAATTCAATTTACATGCAATACAACAATCCCCTTTTAAAATAGTTAAAGATAAATTTAAATACTTAGGAATCTATGTAACTAAGACATATATCTCTTTATTTAAACTAAATTTCCCACCCTTACTGAATAAACTACATAAGAATATTCAATACTGGAAAACACTCCCCATTTCTATGCTTGGGAGAATTAATGCTATAAAAATGATTTTTTTACCGCAACTGCTGTACCTACTTCAATTAATTCCGATATATATCCCAAAACCTTTTTTCAAAAAAGTCGACTCCATTGTTACAAGTTTTGTCTGGGATTATAAGAATCATAGAATAAGTAAAAAACATTTATGTAAGTCAAAGATAAATGGAGGTTTGGCTTTGCCAAATTTCTTATTTTATTTTTGGGCAGTCCATATTAAAAACATGAATTTCTGGCTGGAAGAAATGGATCAACAACCAGATTGGTTAATGATGGAAAAGGAAGACTGTCTACCTTTTGAAATTGGACCGATCATATTTGCCCCCACAGAACTGCACAAAAAAACCTATAAAGAAAACCCCATAATACATAGTGGAATACGAATTTGGAAACAAATAAAAAAAGATTTAAAATTGAATACTATACCACTATGCCTTCCCATTGTAAATAATCCTTTATTCAAATCATCCTTTATGGACAAAGGTTTCACACAATGGAAAAATTATGGAATCAAAAATATAGGATATCTTTATGGGAAAGGCACTTTCCTTTCATTTCAAGAGTTACAACAGAATTATGGACTGCACTCAAATAATTTCTTCAGATATCTACAAATTAGAGATTATGTTAAATCTAATACACAAGTCTACAGGAGTAGGGAATCAGAAATTCTTGATGAATGTTTGAACAAGCATCCTAATACTGAAAAACTAATAGCTTATATTTATAACACCCTACTAAACAACGAGGTACCACCGTCCGAACCATATAGATACAAATGGGAAAATGAAATAGGTCACCCTATAACAAAAGATATGTGGGACGAAAGTTTACAACAAATACATCAATGTTCATTAAATGCCAGACATACTTTAATACAATTCAAGGTCTTACATAGACTACACTACTCTAAATTAAAACTAAATAGAATCTTCCCACAAATCTCTCCTATTTGTGATAAATGTCTACATCTAGAGGCTAATTTAACACATACGTTTGCAAACTGTATAAAACTTAAACATTTCTGGACTGATATTTTTGAAATAACTTCAGAAGTTATTAATACAAAACTGGACCCAGACACAAAATTAATAATACTTGGAATATCAGAACAAAGTTTAACACTCAAAACAAACCAAAGAAATTTCCTCGACTACAGTATAATAATCGGGAAAAAATTAATATTAAAATTTTGGAAAGGCCCTACAACCCCTACAATTAAAATGTGAATTACGGAAATGTCGGAGACCCTTTATTTGGAAAGAATTAGACTTGTCTTCATGGACAAACAAGACCTTATCGATAAAATCTGGGCTCCATTCATTAACTATCTGAAGGGATAGATTGGCACAGCACGAGGACCCAACTGAAACTTGAACTCAGGATCAGATGAAAAGCTATACTTTATAATCTACGAACCTATCTCCATTGACGTATTACAGGTAATCCATTCCACCTCCTTTGTTTTTCTGTGTATTTTTTTGTTTTGTTTATTTTATTTGTAACTTTCTACCCTCTGTTTCTCTCTTTTTCTATAAAAAAATAAAAACACTAGAAGCAGAAGTAATTGATAATTGAAAATTTTAATAATGTATGACTGATGTATATGAAAAGTCTTCTTACTTTAATATGTAGCTATGCTTTATAATATGTCTACTATTAAAAATATAAAATAAAAATAAAAATAATTTAAAAAAACAAAACTGAATAGATTATTCTACAGAGGCATCGTTTAAGACTCGTTTAAAGCACTACCATAATTACCGTGTTTAAGAAAGAACTGCAGATGCAAAAGTAGACAAAAATGCTGGAGAAACTCAGCGGATCAGGCAGTATGCATCTAGATGCTGCCTCACCTGCTGAGTTTCTCCAGCATGTTTGTCTATCATAATTAATTCACTACCTTCACCCAGGAGGTGGGTATATGGAACAAGCTGCCAGAGGAGGTAGTGGAGGCTGGTACAAAGGCATATAGAAGATATTTGGACAGAACTATTTGGACTAATTATCTGTTTCTCCAATATGTACTGAACATTTTTTGCTGTTTAGTTAGGGTTTTACAGTGCAATATGTTTACACTACTGTTGTGCTGCGATGTAACCCACTCCATGACTGACTGAGGAGCACCTCCAGCAACAGACGAGTTCCACCAAGATGCAGCACAGAACGTCACAGGAGATTCTGCTTCCCCGTGTCTATCAAACTGTACAACTCCACCCCCTTCTGTTGTGTGGTAGACTGACAACCCCCCTCTCCCTCCCCAATATTCGAACATCCCCAATCCTTTCCACTCGCCACTTTAGTTTCATGTTTTGTTTCGTTTAGTTGAGCGGAAACAGGCCCTTCAGCCCACCGGGTCCGCGCCAACCAGCGATCCCCGCACATTAACACTAACCAGCGATCATCCCGTACACTTGCACTACTCCACACACTAGGGACTATTACAATATTACTGAAGCCAATTAACCTACAAACCTGTACGTCCTTGGGGTATGGGAGGAAACCGAAGATCTCGGAGACAACCCACGCAGGTCACGGGGAGAAGGTACAAACTCCGTATAGACAGCACCCGTAACAGGATCGAACCTGGGTCTCCGGCGCTGCATTCGCTGTAAGGCAGCAACACTACCGCTGCGCACCGTGACCACCTTTATCTTGTGTTTTATGACTGTTGGCAGATCAATTTCCCTCCTTGGCTAGATAATGTTCTATCGTATCGTAAGTCAGTATTTAATTGTTCATTTTGTGATATATGACAATAAAATAATCTTGACTCTTGACAGGTACATGGACAGGATAGGTATGGAGAGATATGGATCAAATGCAGGCAGGAGGAACTAGTGTAGATGTGGTCAATGTGGGCAAGACAAAATGTGCAGGAACAGCTGATGCTGGTTTGCACTGAAGATAGACACAAAATGCTGGAGAAACTCAGCGCGACAGGCAGCTCTCTCTCCATCCCTCCGCCACCCTAATCCAACTAGCTTCATTGTCCTGTGAAACGTCACCTATCCATGTTCTCCACAGATGCTGTCTGACCCGATTAGTTACACCAGCACTCTGTGAAACGCCATCTATCCGAGTTCCCCACAGATGCTGCCTGACATTCGTCATTTCACATTGGAGTGGGCCAGTGGAGTAGAGAATCGAAGACAGTTATTGCACCAACAGTGGATATAAAAAGGTCCAGAGAGGGTAGAGGCTGGGTAGGGGCTGGGGGGATGGGGAAGGGGGGGGGGGGGGGGAGGTTGGGGGAATGTTGGAGACTGGAGACGGGATTGTCACTGGATGGATAGGATTCTCTCCCATAAAGAAAAGCTCAGAGGTGGCAGAAGAGCCCTACGCCCCTATGTTCCCAATGTAGGGGAGTCCAGAACAAGGGGTCACAGTTTAAGAATAAGACCCGCTGAGTCACTCTATCTTTTATCTTCGTCTATTAACAGATTCAGATCTACCTTAGATCTCCTCTTGTAAGTCTGCTTGGTGTTGTCCTTTTTCTCCGGCATTCTCAAAGCTCCTTGCTTGGGTTATTGATCCACACTGTGAAGGTTAGAGTTTCGACCTCTAGTAGCTGCCTGCTGTTTCAATGCCTGGCAGAATGGGTTTGGTGCACCCACTTCAAATTGACAGATGAAATGGAGCCCGACTCTCATGGTTACAGATGCAGTTCACTGTGAGGTCACCGGCCAGGCACATTATGAGGTCACCTCTGATTATGATGGTTTACAAACTTGTGATCTTACGAATGGAAGGCAGGCCCAGAAGGGAATAAACCATTTCACCATATGACCACAGGTCACAGTGGTTATAACCAACTGGACTCAATAGTTAAATACAAGGAATTGAGTTCATTAAGTCTACAGAGAAAAGCTTTTTGTCGCATGTTAAATACAGTCAGCAGAAAGACAAGACATGATTACAATCATAGAAATATAGAAAATAAGTGCAAGAGTAGGCCATTCGGCCCTTCGAGCCTGCACCCCCATTCAATATGATCATTGCTGATCATCCAACTCAGTATCCTATACCTGCCTTCTCTCCATACCCCCTGATCCCTTTAGCCACAAGGGTCATATCTAACTCCCTCTTAAATATAGCCAATGGACTGGCCTCAACTACCTTCTGTGGCAGAGAATTCCACAGATTCACCACTCTCTGTGTGACATTTTTTTTTCTCATCATGGTCCTAAAAAACTTCCCCGTTATCCTTAACTGTGACCCCTTGTTCTGGACTTCCCCAACATCGGGAACAATCTTCCTGCATCTAGCCTGTCCAACCGCTTAAGAATTTTGTAAGTTTCTATAAGATCCCCTCCTCAATCTTCTAAATTCTAGCCAAGTCTATCCAGTCTTTGAAAGACTCATCCATGCCTTCATCTCCTCCCGACTGGACTATTGCAACTCACTTCTCCTTGGCATCAGCTCCACCTACATCAACTGACTATAACTGGTCCAGAACGCAGCCACCCGACTCATCACCCACACCAAATCCTGGCATCACATCAATGCAGTCCTCAAACAACTTCACTGGCTTCCCATCTCCCACCGGATCACCTACAAAATCGTGGTCCTCACCTACAAAGCTCTCCACCATCTGTCCCCCCCCATATTTCACTGACCTCCTCTCCCCATACCAACCCTCACGGTCCCTCAGATCCACATCAGGCGGTCTCCTCTCCATCCACAAGTCCAACCTCGGTAGTTTTGTGGACAGAGCCTTCTCCAGGGCAGCTCCCAGGCTCTGGAACTCCCTCCCCCAACTGATCCACAATTCCGTGTCCCTCACCATCTTCCAGTCCCGCCTCAAGACCCATCTCTTCACCGCTGCCTATCCTTAGCCCCACATCCCCCTCCCTTTTCATCTGTGCATTAATTGCCTCATAATGTGTTTTGTATTGAATTCTGTCTTTACTTTGTGTACTAGTCATGTCTCTACTATTTATTGCATTCCCCTTACATGTTTTTCCTCTACCTGCTAAATTTTTGTAAGGTGTCCTTGAGACTCTTGAAAGGCGCACATAAATAAAATGTATTATTATTATTCTTAGTCTTTCTTCATATGAAAGTCCTGCCATCGCAGGAATCAGTCTGGTGAACCTTCTCTGTACTCCCTCGAGCCATTTACAGTGTATACTTACATGGTGACTTCTGGAATTTAAACTATTCCTTGGAATTTTTTGAGGATGTGACAAGTAAAATGGATGAAGGGGTGCCAGTGGATGTAGTGTATCTAGACTTTCAGAAACCCTTTGATAAGGTCCCACACGGGAGACTAGTGACTAACATTAGAGCACATGGTATTGGGGGTAGGGTGTTGATATGGATAGAAAATTGGTTGGCAGACCGGAAGCAAAGAGTAGGAGTGAACGGGTCCTTTTCAGAATGCGGTGGCGAGTGGAGTGCCGCAAGGCTCGGTGTTGGGGCCGTAATTGTTTACCATATATATTAATGACTTGGAAGAGAGAATTAGGAGCAACACTAGCAAGTTTGCGGATGACACAAAGCTGGGTGGCAGAGTGAGCTGTGAAGAGGATGTTAGGAGGTTGCAGGGTGACCTGGACAGGTTGAGTGAGTGGGCAGATGCGTGGCAGATGCAGTATAATATAGATAAATGTGAGGTTATCCACTTTGGTGGCAAAAACAAGGGGACAGATTATTATCTCAAACGGGGTTAGGTTAGGTAAGGGGGAGGTGCAGCAAGACCTGGGCATCCTTGTACACCGGTCACTGAAAGTTGGCTTACAGGTACAGCAGACAGTGAAGAAAGCTAATGGAATATTGGCCTTCATGACAAGAGGATTTTAGTATTGGAGTAAAGAGGTTCTTCTGCAGTTGTATAGGGCTCTGATGAGACCACATCTGGAGTATTGTGTACAGTTTTGGTCTCCTAATTTGAGGAAGGACATCCTTGTGATTGAGGCAGTGCAGCGTAGTTTCACGAGATTGATCCCTGGGATGGCGGGACTGTCATATGAGGAAAGATTGAAAAGACTAGGATTGTTTTCACTAGAGTTTAGAAGGATGAGGGGGTTCTTATGGAAATAAATAAATTATGAAAGGACTGGACAAGCTAGATGCAGGAAAAATGTTACCAAATTTGGGCGAGTCCAGAACCAAGGGCCACAGTCTTAGAATAAAGGGGAAGTCATTTAAGACTGAGGTGAGAAAAAAGTTTTTCACCCAGAGAGTTGTGAATTTATGGAATTCCTGCCACAGAGGGCAGTGGAGGCCAAGTACTGGATGGATTTAAGAGAGAGTTAGATAGGGCTTGTGGAGTCCAGGGATATTGGGATAAGGCAGGCACGGGTTATTGATTGGGGACGATCAGCCATGATCACAATGAATGGCGGTGCTGGCTCGAAGGGCCAAATGGCCTCCTACTGCACCTAGTTTCTATGTTTTTAATGTTTCTATGTAAGGGAATAACGTTTAGTGCAAGATAAAGTCAGCAAAGTCCGATCAAGGATAGTCCGAGGGTCACCAATGAGGTAAATAGTAGTTCAGCACTGCTCTCTGGTTGTGGTAGGATGATTCAGTTGCCTGATAACAGATGGGAAGAAACTATCCCTAAATCTGGAGGTGTGCATTTTCACACTTCTCTACCTATCCTAATTTGAGGAAAGACATTCTTACTATTGAGGGAGTGTAGCGTAGGTTCACCAGGTTAATTCACGTGATGGCGGGACTGACAAATGATGAATGAATGTGTTGACTGGGCTTGAATTTGCTGGAATTGAGAAGAATGAGAGGGGATCTTATAGAAACCTATAAAATTCTTAAAGGATTGAACAAGCTAGATGCAGGAACAATGTTCCCGATGTTGGGGGATTCCCGAACCAGGGGTCACAGTTTAAGAATAACGGGTTAGGCCATTCAGGACTGAGATGAGGGATAACTTTTTCACATGGAAAATCTGTGGAATTCTCTGCCACAGAAGACAGTGGAGGCCAATTCACTGGATGTTTTCAAGAGAGAGTTGGATGTGGCTCTTAGGGCTAACAAAATTAAGGGATTTGGGAAGATAGCAGGAATGGGGTATTGATTTTGGATGATCATATCGAAAGTCGGTGCTGGCTCAATGGGCTGAATGGCCTACTCCTGCACCTATTTTCTATGTTTCTACGTCATGGTGAGACCAGCACACGTTGATGTCTGGTCCTGAAGAAGATCCCGCTGAGTTACTCCAGTACTCTGTTCCTTCATGGTCTGGCTGGTGTCTTGCTTATATGAAAGTTACATTGCCAATGCACACAAGCTCCAAATTTGCTGTTAACATGAAACTGTTGACAGTTCAAGAAATGAAAAATGTCGATGAAACCCGAGTGATGGACAAGATAATGCTTCACAGGAGAAAATTAAATCTGCACTGAATTAAAACCCACTTGTAGAAACTAAACTAAAGGAAGATGTTTCCAAAAGTTACGAGCATGATTCTTTTACTCAAGAAGTGAAGGGCAGGTGGGGAAGTTCTAATGCAATTTCATCAACTCAGGGGACAAGAGGTTGGCTTAATCATACTTAGATCTGTCAAGAAATAAAAGGCAAACGATATTAAATCTCAAGTGTTTTTGTTTTGACATACAGTGTGGCAACGGCCCTTTGGCCCACCGATCCACACCGACCAGCACCGCAAGCTTGCAAAAAAGTGTGTATTGGTTCTCAAGCTTGCAGAAAAATGCTTATTGGTTCTAAAGCTTGCAAAACAATGTCTATTCGTTCTAAAGCTTGCAAAAACATGTCTATTGGTTCTAAAGCTATCAATAATATGTCTATTGGTTCTAAAGCTTGCAAAACAAGTCTATTGGTTCTAAAGCTTGCAAAAAAGCTGTCTATTGGTTCTAAAGCTTGCAAAAAAGTATCTATTGGTTCTAAAGCTTTCAAAAAAGTCTATTGGTTCTAAAGCTTGCAGAAAAATGCTGATTGGTTCTAAAGCTTGCAAAAAAGGTGTCTATTGGTTCTAAAGCTTGCAAAAAATGTATTTTGGTTCTAAAGCTTGCAAAAAGCGTCTCCATTGGTTCTAAAGCTTGCAAAAAATGTCTATTGGTTCTAAAGCTTGCAAAAAAAATGTATATTGGTTCTAAAGCTTGCAAAAAAGTGTCCATTGGTTCTAAAGCTTTCAAAAAATGTCTATTGGTTCTAAAGCTTGCAAAAAGTGTTTCTAATGGTTCTAAAGCTTTCAAAAAATGTCTATTGGTTCTAAAGCTTTCAAAAAATGTCTATTGGTTCTAAAGCTTGCAAAAGAGTGTCTATTGGTTCTAAAGCTTGCAAAAAAATGTCTATTAGTTCTAAAGCTTGCAAAACATGTCTATTGGTTCTAAAGCTTTCAAAAAATGTCTATTGGTTCTAAAGCTTGCAAAAAGTGTCTCTATTGGTTTTAAAGCTTGCAAAAAATGTCTATTGGTTCCAAAGCTTGCAAAAAAGTGTCCATTGGTTCTAAAGCTTGCAAAACAATGTCTATTGGTTCTAAAGCTTGCAGAAAAATGCTTATTGGTTCTAAAGCTTGCAAATCAATGTCTATTGGTTCTAAAACTTGCAAAAAGTGTCTATTGGTTCTAAAGCTTGCAAAACGTTTCTCTAATGGTTCTAAAGCTTGGAAAAATGTCTATTGGTTCTAAAGCTTTCAAAAAATGTCTATTGGTTCTAAAGCTTTCAAAAAATGTCTATTGGTTCTAAAGCTTGCAAAAAAGTGTGTATTGGTTCTAAAGCTTGCAAAAAATGTTTATTGGTTCTAAAGCTTGCAGAAACATGCTTATTGGTTCTAAAGCTTGCAAAACAATGTCTATTCGTTCTAAAGCTTGCAAAAAAATGTCTATTGGTTCTAAAGCTTGCACAAAAAGTGTCTATTGGTTCTAAAGATTGCGAAAACGGTGCCTATTGGTTCTAAAGCATGCAAAAAAAAGTATATTGGTTCTAAAGCTTGCAAAAAAATGTCTATTGGTTCTAAAGCTTTCAAAAAATGTCTATTGGTTCTAAAGCTTGCAAAAAGTGTCTATTGGTTCTAAAGCTTTCAAAAAATGTCTATTGGTTCTAAAGCTTGCAAAATAGTGTCTATTGGTTCTAAAGCTTGCAAAAAATGTCTATTAGTTCTAAAGATTGCAAAAAATGTCTATTGGTTCTAAAGCTTTCTAAAAATGTCTATTGGTTCTAAAGCTTGCAAAAAGTGTCTCTATTGGTTTTAAAGCTTGCAAAAAATGTCTATTGGTTCCAAAGCTTGCAAAAAAGTGTCCATTGGTTCTAAAGCTTGCAAAACAATGTCTATTGGTTCTAAAGCTTGCAGAAAAATGCTTATTGGTTCTAAAGCTTGCAAATCAATGTCTATTGGTTCTAAAACTTGCAAAAAGTGTCTATTGGTTCTAAAGCTTGCAAAACGTTTCTCTAATGGTTCTAAAGCTTGGAAAAATGTCTATTGGTTCTAAAGCTTTCAAAAAATGTCTATTGGTTCTAAAGCTTTCAAAAAATGTCTATTGGTTCTAAAGCTTGCAAAAAAGTGTGTATTGGTTCTAAAGCTTGCAAAAAATGTTTATTGGTTCTAAAGCTTGCAGAAACATGCTTATTGGTTCTAAAGCTTGCAAAACAATGTCTATTCGTTCTAAAGCTTGCAAAAAAATGTCTATTGGTTCTAAAGCTTGCACAAAAAGTTTCTATTGGTTCTAAAGATTGCGAAAACGGTGCCTATTGGTTCTAAAGCATGCAAAAAAAAGTATATTGGTTCTAAAGCTTGCAAAAAAATGTCTATTGGTTCTAAAGCTTTCAAAAAATGTCTATTGGTTCTAAAGCTTGCAAAAAGTGTCTATTGGTTCTAAAGCTTTCAAAAAATGTCTATTGGTTCTAAAGCTTGCAAAATAGTGTCTATTGGTTCTAAAGCTTGCAAAAAATGTCTATTAGTTCTAAAGCTTGCAAAAAATGTCTATTGGTTCTAAAGCTTTCAAAAAATGTCTATTGGTTCTAAAGCTTGCAAAAAGTGTCTCTATTGGTTCTAAAGCTTGCAAAAAATGTCTATTGGTTCTAAAGCTTGCAAAAAATGTCTATTGGTTCTAAAGCTTGCAAAAAATGTCTATTGGTTCTAAGCTTGCAAAAAATGTCTATTGGTTCTAAAGCTTGCAAAAAATGTCTATTGGTTCTAAAAATGGCAAAAAAAAAAAAGGTGCCTATTGGTTCTAAAGCATGCAAAAAAAAGTATATTGGTTCTAAAGCTTGCAAAAAAAATGTCTATTGGTTCTAAAGCTTTCAAAAAATGTCTATTGGTTCTAAAGCTTGAAAAAAGTTTCTCTAATGGTTCTAAAGCTTGGAAAAATGTCTATTGGTTCTAAAGCTTTCAAAAAATGTCTATTGGTTCTAAAGCTTTCAAAACATGTCTATTGGTTCTAAAGCTTGCAAAAAGCGTATCTAATGGTTCTAAAGCTTGCAAAAAATTGTGTATTGGTTCTAAAGCTTGCAAAAAATGTCTATTGGTTCTAAAGCTTGCAAAAAAATGTCTATTGGTTCTAAAGCTTCCAAAAAAATGTCTATTGGTTCAAAAGCTAGCAAAAGGTGTCTCTATTGGTTCTAAAGCTTGCAAAAATGTCTATTGGTTCTAAAGCTTGCAAAAAATGTCTATTGGTTCTAAAGCTTGCAAAAAATGTCTATTGGTTCTAAACCTTGCACAAAAAGTGTCTATTGGTTCTAAAGATTGCGAAAAAGGTGCCTATTGGTTCTAAAGCATGCAAAAAAAAGTATATTGGTTCTAAAGCTTGCAAAAAAATGTCTAGTTGTTCTAAAGCTTTCAAAAAATGTCTATTGGTTCTAAAGCTTCCAAAAAGTGTTTCTAATGGTTCTAAAGCTTTGAAAAAAATGTCTATTGGTTCTAAAGCTTTCAAAAAATGTCTATTGGTTCTAAAGCTTGCAAAAGAGTGTCTATTGGTTCTAAAGCTTGCAAAAAAATGTCTATTAGTTCTAAAGCTTGCAAAAAATGTCTATTGGTTCTAAAGCTTTCAAAAAATGTCTATTGGTTCTAAAGCTTGCAAAAAGTGTCCCTATTGGTTTTAAAGCTTGCAAAAAATGTCTATTGGTTCCAAAGCTTGCAAAAAAGTGTCCATTGGTTCTAAAGCTTGCAAAAAAATGTCTATTGGTTCTAAAGCTTACAGAAAAATGCTTATTGGTTCTAAAGCTTGCAAATCAATGTCTATTGGTTCTAAAGCTTGCAAATCAATGTCTATTGGTTCTAAAACTTGCAAAAAATGTCTATTGGTTCTAAAGCTTGCAAAACGTTTCTCTAATGGTTCTAAAGCTTGGAAAAATGTCTATTGGTTCTAAAGCTTTCAAAACATGTCTATTGGTTCTAAAGCTTGCAAAAAAAAGTGTGTATTGGTTCTAAAGCTTGCAAAAAAATGTCTATTGGTTCTAAATCTTGCAGAAACATGCTTATTGGCCCTAAAGCTTGCAAAACAATGTCTATTCGTTCTAAAGCTTGCAAAAAAATGTCTATTGGTTCTAAAGCTTGCACAAAAAGTGTCTATTGGTTCTAAAGATTGCGAAAACGGTGCCTATTGGTTCTGAAGCATGCAAAAAAAGTATATTGGTTCTAAAGCTTGCAAAAAAATGTCTATTGGTTCTAAAGCTTTCAAAAAATGTCTATTGGTTCTAAAGCTTGCAAAAAGTGTTTCTAATGGTTCTAAAGCTTTCAAAAAATGTCTATTGGTTCTAAAGCTTTCAAAAAATGTCTATTGGTTCTAAAGCTTGCAAAATAGTGTCTATTGGTTCTAAAGCTTGCAAAAAAATGTCTATTAGTTCTAAAGCTTGCAAAAAATGTCTATTGGTTCTAAAGCTTTCAAAAAATGTCTATTGGTTCTAAAGCTTGCAAAAAGTGTCTCTATTGGTTCTAAAGCTTGCAAAAAATGTCTATTGGTTCTATAGCATGCAAAAAATGTCTATTGATTCTAAAGCTTGCACAAAAAGTGTCTATTGGTTCTAAAAATTGCGAAAAAGGTGCCTATTGGTTCTAAAGCATGCAAAAAAAAAGTATATTGGTTCTAAAGCTTGCAAAAAAATGTATGTTGGTTCTAAAGCTTCAAAAAATGTCTATTGGTTCTAAAGCTTTCAAAAAATGTCTATTGGTTATAAAGCTTTCAAAACATGTCTATTGGTTCTAAAGCTTGCAAAAAGCGTATCTAATGGTTCTAAAGCTTGCAAAAAAGTGTGTATTGGTTCTAAAGCTTGCAAAAGATGTCTATTGGTTCTAAAGCTTGCAAAGAAATGTCTATTGGTTCTAAAGCTTCCAAAAAAATGTCTATTGGTTCAAAAGCTAGCAAAAGGTGTCTCTATTGGTTCTAAAGCTTGCAAAAAACGTCTATTGGTTCTAAAGTTTGCAAAAAATGTCTATTGGTTCTAAAGCTTGCAAAAAATGTCTATTGGTTCTAAAGCTTGCACAAAAAGTGTCTATTGGTTCTAAAGATTGCGAAAAAGGTGCCTATTGGTTCTAAAGCATGCAAAAAAAAGTATATTGGTTCTAAAGCTTGCAAAAAAATGTCTATTGGTTCTAAAGCTTTCAAAAAAAATGTCTATTGGTTCTAAAGCTTGCCAAATAGTGTCTATTGGTTCTAAAGCTTGCAACAAAATGTCTATTAGTTCTAAAGCTTGCAAAAAATGTCTATTGGTTCTAAAGCTTTCAAAAAATGTCTGTTGGTTCTAAAGCTTGCAAAAATCGTATCTAATGGTTCTAAAGCTTGCAACAAAGTGTGTATTGGTTCTAAAGCTTGCAAAAAATGTCTATTGGTTCTAAAGCTTGCAAAAGGTGTCTCTATTGGTTCTAAAGCTTGCAAAAAAACGTCTATTGGTTCTAAAGCTTGCAAAAAATGTTTATTGGTTCTAAAGCTTGCAAAAAATGTCTATTGGTTCTAAAGCTTGCACAAAAAGTGTCTATTGGTTCTAAAGATTGCGAAAAAGGTGCCTATTGGTTCTAAAGCATGCAAAAAAAGTATATTGGTTCTAAAGCTTGCAAAAAAATGTCTATTGGTTCTAAAGCTTTCAAAAAATGTCTATTGGTTCTAAAGCTTGCAAAATAGTGTATATTGGTTCTAAAGCTTGCAAAAAAATGTCTATTAGTTCTAAAGCTTGCAAAAAATGTCTATGGTTCTAAAGCTTTCAAAAAATGTCTATTGGTTCCAAAGCTTGCAAAAAAATGTCTATTGGTTCCAAAGCTTGCAAAACAGTGTCCATTGGTTCTAAAGCTTGCAAAAAAATGTCTATTGGTTCTAAAGCTTGCAGAAAAATGCTTATTGGTTCTAAAGCTTGCAAATCAATGTCTATTGGTTCTAAAACTTGCAAAAAATGTCTATTGGTTCTAAAGCTTGCAAAAAGTTTCTCTAATGGTTCTAAAGCTTGGAAAAATGTCTATTGGTTCTAAAGCTTTCAAAAAAGGTCTATTGGTTCTAAAGCTTGCAGAAACATGCTTATTGGTTCTAAAGCTTGCAAAACACGTCTATTGGTTTTAAAGCTTGCAAAAAGCTGTCTATTGGTTTTAAAGCTTGCAAAAAAGTATCTATTGGTTCTAAAGCTTTCAAAAAAGTATATTGGTTCTAAAGATTGCAAAACGATGTCTATTGGTTCTAAAGCTTGCAAAAAAAATGTCTATTGGTTCTAAAGCTTGCAAAAAAATGTCTATTGGTTCAAAAGCTAGCAAAAGGTGTCTCTATTGGTTCTAAAGCTTGCAAAAAATGTCTATTGGTTCTAAAGCTTGCAAAAAATGTCTATTGGTTCTAAAGCTTTCAAAAAATGTCTATTGGTTCTAAAGCTTGCAAAAAGTGTTTCTAATGGTTCTAAAGCTTTCAAAAATGTCTAATGGTTCTAGAGCTTGGAAAAATGTCTATTGGTTCTAAAGCTTTCAAAAAAGGTCTATTGGTTCTAAAGCTTGCAAAAAAGTATGTATTGGTTCTAAAGCTTGCAAAAAATGTCTATTGGTTCTAAAGCTTGCAGAAACATGCTTATTGGTTCTAAAGCTTGCAAAACAATGTCTATTCGTTCTAAAGCTTGCAAAAAATGTCTATTGGTTCTAAAGCTTGCAAAACACGTCTATTGGTTTTAAAGCTAGCAAAAGGTGTCTCTATTGGTTCTAAAGCTTGCAAAAAATGTCTATTGGTTCTAAAGCTTGCAAAAAATGTCTATTGGTTCTAAAGCTTGCAAAAAAATGTCTATTGATTCTAAAGCTTCCACAAAAAGTGTCTATTGGTTCTAAAGATTGCGAAAAAGGGGCCTATTCGTTCTAAAGCATGCAAAAAAATGTATATTGGTTCTAAAGCTTGCAAAAAAAATGTCTATTGGTTCTAAAGCTTTCAAAAAATGTCTATTGGTTCTAACGCTTGCAAAAAGTTTCTCTAATGGTTCTAAAGCTTGGAAAAATGTCTATTGGTTCTAAAGCTTTCAAAAAATGTCTATTGGTTCTAAAGCTTGCAAAATAGTGTCTATTCGTTCTAAAGCTTGCAAAAAAATGTCTATTAGTTCTAAAGCTTGCAAAAAATGTCTATTGGTTCTAAAGCTTTCAAAAAATGTCTATTGGTTCCAAAGCTTGCAAAAAAGTGTCCATTGGTTCTAAAGCTTGCAAAAAAATGTCTATTGTTTCTAAAGCTTGTAGAAAAATGCTTATTGGTTCTAAAGCTTGCAAAACAATGTCTATTGGTTCTAAAACTTGCAAAAATGTCTATTCGTTCTAAAGCTTGCAAAAAGTGTATCTATTGGTTCTAAAGCTTGCAAAAAAGTGTGTATTGGTTCTAAAGCTTGCAAAAAAATGTCTATTGGTTGTCAAGCTTGCAGAAAAATGCTGATTGGTTCTAAAGCTTGCAAAACGATGTCTATTGGTTCTAAAGCTTGCAAAATAAAGGCTATTGGTTCTAAAGCTTGCAAAAATATATCTATTGGTTCTAAAGCTTGCAGAAAAGTGTCTATTGGTTCTAAAGATTGCGAAAAAGGTGCCTATTGGTTCTAAAGCATGCAAAAAAAAGTATATTGGTTCTAAAGCTTGCAAAAAAATGTCTATTGGTTCTAAAGCTTTCAAAAAATGTCTATTGGTTCTAAAGCTTGCAAAAAGTGTTTCTAATGGTTCTAAAGCTTTCAAAAATGTCTAATGGTTCTAGAGCTTGGAAAAATGTCTATTGGTTCTAAAGCTTTCAAAAAAGGTCTATTGGTTCTAAAGCTTGCAAAAAAGTATGTATTGGTTCTAAAGCTTGCAAAAAATGTCTATTGGTTCTAAAGCTTGCAGAAACATGCTTATTGGTTCTAAAGCTTGCAAAACAATGTCTATTCGTTCTAAAGCTTGCAAAAAATGTCTATTGGTTATAAAGCTTGCAAAACACGTCTATTGGTTTTAAAGGTTGCAAAAAGCTGTCTATTGGTTTTAAAGCTTGCAAAAAAGTATCTATTGGTTCTAAAGCTTTCAAAAAAGTATATTGGTTCTAAAGCTTGCAGAAAAATGCTGATTGGTTCTAAAGCTTGCAAAACGATGTCTATTGGTTCTAAAGCTTGCAAAAACATGTCTATTGGTTCAAAAGCTTCCAAAAAAATGTCTATTGGTTCAAAAGCTAGCAAAAGGTGTCTCTATTGGTTCTAAAGCTTGCAAAAAATGTCTATTGGTTCTAAAGCTTGCAAAAAAATGTCTATTGATTCTAAAGCTTCCACAAAAAGTGTCTATTGGTTCTAAAGATTGCGAAAACGGGGCCTATTGGTTCTAAAGCATGCACAAAAAAGTATATTGGTTCTAAAGCTTGCAAAAAAAATGTCTATTGGTTCTAAAGCTTTCAAAAAATGTCTATTGGTTCTAAAGCTTGCAAAAAGTTTCTCTAATGGTTCTAAAGCTTGGAAAAATGTCTATTGGTTCTAAAGCTTTAAAAAAATGTCTATTGGTTCTAAAGCTTGCAAAATAGTGTCTATTCGTTCAAAAGCTTGCAAAAAAAATGTCTATTAGTTCTAAAGCTTGCAAAAAATGTCTATTGGTTCTAAAGCTTTCAAAAAATGTCTATTGGTTCCAAAGCTTGCAAAAAAGTGTCCATTGGTTCTAAAGCTTGCAAAAAAATGTCTATTGTTTCTAAAGCTTGTAGAAAAATGCTTATTGGTTCTAAAGCTTGCAAAATAATGTCTATTGGTTCTAAAACTTGCAAAAAATGTCTATTCGTACTAAAGCTTGCAAAAAGTGTATCTATTGGTTCTAAAGCTTGCAAAAAAGTGTGTATTGGTTCTAAAGCTTGCAAAAAAATGTCTATTGGTTGTCAAGCTTGCAGAAAAATGCTGATTGGTTCTAAAGCTTGCAAAACGATGTCTATTGGTTCTAAAGCTTGCAGAATAAAGGCTATTGGTTCTAAAGCTTGCAAAAATATATCTATTGGTTCTAAAGCTTGCACAAAAGTGTCTATTGGTTCTAAAGATTGCGAAAAAGGTGCCTATTGGTTCTAAAGCATGCAAAAAAAAGTATATTGGTTCTAAAGCTTGCAAAAAAATGTCTATTGGTTCTAAAGCTTTCAAAAAATGTCTATTGGTTCTAAAGCTTGCAAAAAGTGTTTCTAATGGTTCTAAAGCTTTCAAAAATGTCTAATGGTTCTAAAGCTTTCAAAAAATGTCTATTGGTTCTAAAGCTTGCAAAAAAATATCTATTAGTTCTAAAGCTTGCAAAAAATGTCTATTGGTTCTAAAGCTTTCAAAAAATGTCTATTGGTTCTAAAGCTTGCAAAAAGTGTCTCTATTGGTTTTAAAGCTTGCAAATAAATGTCTATTGGTTCCATAGCTTGCAAAAAAGTGTCCATTGGTTCTAAAGCTTGCAAAAAAATGTCTATTGGTTCTAAAGCTTGCAGAAAAATGCTTATTGGTTCCAAAGCTTGCAAATCAATGTCTATTGGTTCTAAAACTTGCAAAAAAATGTCTATTGGTTCTAAAGCTTGCAAAAAGTTTCTCTAATGGTTCTAAAGCTTGGAAAAATGTCTATTGGTTCTAAAGCTTTCAAAAAAGGTCTATTGGTTCTAAAGCTTGCAAAAAAGTGTGTATTGGTTCTAAAGCTTGCAAAAAATGTCTATTGGTTCTAAAGCTTGCAGAAACATGCTTATTGGTTCTAAAGCTTGCAAAACAATGTCTATTCGTTCTAAAGCTTGCAAAAAATGTCTATTGGTTCTAAAGCTTGCAAAACACGTCTATTGGTTTTAAAGCTTGCAAAAAGCTGTCTATTGGTTTTAAAGCTTGCAAAAAAGTATCTATTGGTTCTAAAGCTTTCAAAAAAGTATATTGGTTCTAAAGATTGCAAAACGATGTCTATTGGTTCTAAAGCTTGCAAAAAAAATGTCTATTGGTTCTAAAGCTTGCAAAAAAATGTCTATTGGTTCAAAAGCTAGCAAAAGGTGTCTCTATTGGTTCTAAAGCTTGCAAAAAATGTCTATTGGTTCTAAAGCTTGCAAAAAATGTCTATTGGTTCTAAAGCTTTCAAAAAATGTCTATTGGTTCTAAAGCTTGCAAAAAGTGTTTCTAATGGTTCTAAAGCTTTCAAAAATGTCTAATGGTTCTAGAGCTTGGAAAAATGTCTATTGGTTCTAAAGCTTTCAAAAAAGGTCTATTGGTTCTAAAGCTTGCAAAAAAGTATGTATTTGTTCTAAAGCTTGCAAAAAATGTCTATTGGTTCTAAAGCTTGCAGAAACATGCTTATTGGTTCTAAAGCTTGCAAAACAATGTCTATTCGTTCTAAAGCTTGCAAAAAATGTCTATTGGTTCTAAAGCTTGCAAAACACGTCTATTGGTTTTAAAGGTTGCAAAAAGCTGTCTATTGGTTTTAAAGCTTGCAAAAAAGTATCTATTGGTTCTAAAGCTTTCAAAAAAGTATATTGGTTCTAAAGCTTGCAGAAAAATGCTGATTGGTTCTAAAGCTTGCAAAACGATGTCTATTGGTTCTAAAGCTTGCAAAAACATGTCTATTGGTTCAAAAGCTTCCAAAAAAATGTCTATTGGTTCAAAAGCTAGCAAAAGGTGTCTCTATTGGTTCTAAAGCTTGCAAAAAATGTCTATTGGTTCTAAAGCTTGCAAAAAAATGTCTATTGATTCTAAAGCTTCCACAAAAAGTGTCTATTGGTTCTAAAGATTGCGAAAACGGGGCCTATTGGTTCTAAAGCATGCACAAAAAAGTATATTGGTTCTAAAGCTTGCAAAAAAAATGTCTATTGGTTCTAAAGCTTTCAAAAAATGTCTATTGGTTCTAAAGCTTGCAAAAAGTTTCTCTAATGGTTCTAAAGCTTGGAAAAATGTCTATTGGTTCTAAAGCTTTAAAAAAATGTCTATTGGTTCTAAAGCTTGCAAAATAGTGTCTATTCGTTCAAAAGCTTGCAAAAAAATGTCTATTAGTTCTAAAGCTTGCAAAAAATGTCTATTGGTTCTAAAGCTTTCAAAAAATGTCTATTGGTTCCAAAGCTTGCAAAAAAGTGTCCATTGGTTCTAAAGCTTGCAAAAAAATGTCTATTGTTTCTAAAGCTTGTAGAAAAATGCTTATTGGTTCTAAAGCTTGCAAAATAATGTCTATTGGTTCTAAAACTTGCAAAAAATGTCTATTCGTACTAAAGCTTGCAAAAAGTGTATCTATTGGTTCTAAAGCTTGCAAAAAAGTGTGTATTGGTTCTAAAGCTTGCAAAAAAATGTCTATTGGTTGTCAAGCTTGCAGAAAAATGCTGATTGGTACTAAAGCTTGCAAAACGATGTCTATTGGTTCTAAAGCTTGCAAAATAAAGGCTATTGGTTCTAAAGCTTGCAAAAATATATCTATTGGTTCTAAAGCTTGCACAAAAGTGTCTATTGGTTCTAAAGATTGCGAAAAAGGTGCCTATTGGTTCTAAAGCATGCAAAAAAAAGTATATTGGTTCTAAAGCTTGCAAAAAAATGTCTATTGGTTCTAAAGCTTTCAAAAAATGTCTATTGGTTCTAAAGCTTGCAAAAAGTGTTTCTAATGGTTCTAAAGCTTTCAAAAATGTCTAATGGTTCTAAAGCTTTCAAAAAATGTCTATTGGTTCTAAAGCTTGCAAAAAAATATCTATTAGTTCTAAAGCTTGCAAAAAATGTCTATTGGTTCTAAAGCTTTCAAAAAATGTCTATTGGTTCTAAAGCTTGCAAAAAGTGTCTCTATTGGTTTTAAAGCTTGCAAAAAATGTCTATTGGTTCCAAAGCTTGCAAAAAAGTGTCCATTGGTTCTAAAGCTTGCAAAAAAATGTCTATTGGTTCTAAAGCTTGCAGAAAAATGCTTATTGGTTCCAAAGCTTGCAAATCAATGTCTATCGGTTCTAAAACTTGCAAAAAAATGTCTATTGGTTCTAAAGCTTGCAAAAAGTTTCTCTAATGGTTCTAAAGCTTGGAAAAATGTCTATTGGTTCTAAAGCTTTCAAAAAAGGTCTATTGGTTCTAAAGCTTGCAAAAAAGTGTGTATTGGTTCTAAAGCTTGCAAAAAATGTCTATTGGTTCTAAAGCTTGCAGAAACATGCTTATTGGTTCTAAAGCTTGCAAAACAATGTCTATTCGTTCTAAAGCTTGCAAAAAATGTCTATTGGTTCTAAAGCTTGCAAAACACGTCTATTGGTTTTAAAGCTTGCAAAAAGCTGTCTATTGGTTTTAAAGCTTGCAAAAAAGTATCTATTGGTTCTAAAGCTTTCAAAAAAGTATATTGGTTCTAAAGATTGCAAAACGATGTCTATTGGTTCTAAAGCTTGCAAAAAAAATGTCTATTGGTTCTAAAGCTTGCAAAAAAATGTCTATTGGTTCAAAAGCTAGCAAAAGGTGTCTCTATTGGTTCTAAAGCTTGCAAAAAATGTCTATTGGTTCTAAAGCTTGCAAAAAATGTCTATTGGTTCTAAAGCTTGCAAAAAATGTCTATTGATTCTAAAGCTTCCACAAAAAGTGTCTATTGGTTCTAAAGATTGCGGAAAAGGTGCCTATTGGTTCTAAAGCATGCAAAAAAAATGTATATTGCTTCTAAAGCTTGCAAAAAAAATGTCTATTGGTTCTAAAGCTTTCAAAAAATGTCTATTGGTTCTAACGCTTGCAAAAAGTTTCTCTAATGGTTCTAAAGCTTGGAAAAATGTATATTGGTTCTACAGCTTCCAAAAAAATGTCTATTGGTTCAAAAGCTAGCAAAAGGTGTCTCTATTGGTTCTAAAGCTTGCAAAAAGTGTTTCTAATGGTTCTAAAGCTTTCAAAAATGTCTAATGGTTCTAAAGCTTTCAAAAAATGTCTATTGGTTCTAAAGCTTGCAAAAAAATATCTATTAGTTCTAAAGCTTGCAAAAAATGTCTATTGGTTCTAAAGCTTTCAAAAAACGTCTATTGGTTCTAAAGCTTGCAAAAAGTGTCTCTATTGGTTTTAAAGCTTGCAAAAAATGTCTATTGGTTCCAAAGCTTGCAAAAAAGTGTCCATTGGTTCTAAAGCTTGCCAAAAAATGTCTATTGGTTCTAAAGCTTGCAGAAAAATGCTTATTGGTTCTAAAGCTTGCAAATCAATGTCTATTGGTTCTAAAACTTGCAAAAAAATGTCTATTGGTTCTAAAGCTTGCAAAAAGTTTCTCTAATGGTTCTAAAGCTTGGAAAAATGTCTATTGGTTCTAAAGCTTTCACAAAAGGTCTATTGGTTCTAAAGCTTGCAAAAAAGTGTGTATTGGTTCTAAAGCTTGCAAAAAATGTCTATTGGTTCTAAAGCTTGCAGAAACATGCTTATTGGTTCTAAAGCTTGCAAAACAATGTCTATTCGTTCTAAAGCCTTCAAAAAATGTCTATTGGTTCTAAAGCTTGCAAAACACGTCTATTGGTTTTAAAGCTTGCAAAAAGCTGTCTATTGGTTTTAAAGCTTGCAAAAAAGTATCTATTGGTTCTAAAGCTTTCAAAAAAGTATATTGGTTCTAAAGCTTGCAGAAAAATGCTGATTGGTTCTAAAGCTTGCAAAACGATGTCTATTGGTTCTAAAGCTTGCAAAAAAATGTCTATTGGTTCAAAAGCTTCCAAAAAAATGTCTATTGGTTCAAAAGCTAGCAAAAGGTGTCTCTATTGGTTCTAAAGCTTGCAAAAAATGTCTATTGGTTCTAAAGCTTGCAAAAAAATGTCTATTGATTCTAAAGCTTCCACAAAAAGTGTCTATTGGTTCTAAAGATTGCGAAAACGGGGCCTATTGGTTCTAAAGCATGCACAAAAAAGTATATTGGTTCTAAAGCTTGCAAAAAAAATGTCTATTGGTTCTAAAGCTTTCAAAAAATGTCTATTGGTTCTAAAGCTTGCAAAAAGTTTCTCTAATGGTTCTAAAGCTTGGAAAAATGTCTATTGGTTCTAAAGCTTTCAAAAAATGTCTATTGGTTCTAAAGCTTGCAAAAAGTTTCTCTAATGGTTCTAAAGCTTGGAAAAATGTCTATTGGTTCTAAAGCTTTAAAAAAATGTCTATTGGTTCTAAAGCTTGCAAAATAGTGTCTATTCGTTCAAAAGCTTGCAAAAAAATGTCTATTAGTTCTAAAGCTTGCAAAAAATGTCTATTGGTTCTAAAGCTTTCAAAAAATGTCTATTGGTTCCAAAGCTTGCAAAAAAGTGTCCATTGGTTCTAAAGCTTGCAAAAAAATGTCTATTGTTTCTAAAGCTTGTAGAAAAATGCTTATTGGTTCTAAAGCTTGCAAAATAATGTCTATTGGTTCTAAAACTTGCAAAAAATGTCTATTCGTACTAAAGCTTGCAAAAAGTGTATCTATTGGTTCTGAAGCTTGCAAAAAAGTGTGTATTGGTTCTAAAGCTTGCAAAAAAATGTCTATTGGTTGTCAAGCTTGCAGAAAAATGCTGATTGGTTCTAAAGCTTGCAAAACGATGTCTATTGGTTCTAAAGCTTGCAAAATAAAGGCTATTGGTTCTAAAGCTTGCAAAAATATATCTATTGGTTCTAAAGCTTGCAGAAAAGTGTCTATTGGTTCTAAAGATTGCGAAAAAGGTGCCTATTGGTTATAAAGCATGCAAAAAAAAGTATATTGATTCTAAAGCTTGCAAAAAAATGTCTATTGGTTCTAAAGCTTTCAAAAAATGTCTATTGGTTCTAAAGCTTGCAAAAAGTGTTTCTATTGGTTCTAAAGCTTTCAAAAATGTCTAATGGTTCTAAAGCTTTCAAAAAATGTCTATTGGTTCTAAAGCTTGCAAAAAAATATCTATTAGTTCTAAAGCTTGCAAAAAATGTCTATTGGTTCTAAAGCTTTCAAAAAATGTCTATTGGTTCTAAAGCTTGCAAAAAGTGTCTCTATTGGTTTTAAAGCTTGCAAAAAATGTCTATTGGTTCCAAAGCTTGCAAAAAAGTGTCCATTGGTTCTAAAGCTTGCAAAAAAATGTCTATTGGTTCTAAAGCTTGCAGAAAAATGCTTATTGGTTCCAAAGCTTGCAAATCAATGTCTATTGGTTCTAAAACTTGCAAAAAAATGTCTATTGGTTCTAAAGCTTGCAAAAAGTTTCTCTAATGGTTCTAAAGCTTGGAAAAATGTCTATTGGTTCTAAAGCTTTCAAAAAAGGTCTATTGGTTCTAAAGCTTGCAAAAAAGTGTGTATTGGTTCTAAAGCTTGCAAAAAATGTCTATTGGTTCTAAAGCTTGCAGAAACATGCTTATTGGTTCTAAAGCTTGCAAAACAATGTCTATTCGTTCTAAAGCTTGCAAAAAATGTCTATTGGTTCTAAAGCTTGCAAAACACGTCTATTGGTTTTAAAGCTTGCAAAAAGCTGTCTATTGGTTTTAAAGCTTGCAAAAAAGTATCTATTGGTTCTAAAGCTTTCAAAAAAGTATATTGGTTCTAAAGCTTGCAGAAAAATGCTGATTGGTTCTAAAGATTGCAAAACGATGTCTATTGGTTCTAAAGCTTGCAAAAAAAATGTCTATTGGTTCTAAAGCTTGCAAAAAAATGTCTATTGGTTCAAAAGCTAGCAAAAGGTGTCTCTATTGGTTCTAAAGCTTGCAAAAAATGTCTATTGGTTCTAAAGCTTGCAAAAAATGTCTATTGATTCTAAAGCTTCCACAAAAAGTGTCTATTGGTTCTAAAGATTGCGGAAAAGGTGCCTATTGGTTCTAAAGCATGCAAAAAAAATGTATATTGCTTCTAAAGCTTGCAAAAAAATGTCTATTGGTTCTAAAGCTTTCAAAAAATGTCTATTGGTTCAAAAGCTAGCAAAAGGTGTCTCTATTGGTTCTAAAGCTTGCAAAAAGTGTTTCTAATGGTTCTAAAGCTTTCAAAAATGTCTAATGGTTCTAAAGCTTTCAAAAAATGTCTATTGGTTCTAAAGCTTGCAAAAAAATATCTATTAGTTCTAAAGCTTGCAAAAAATGTCTATTGGTTCTAAAGCTTTCAAAAAATGTCTATTGGTTCTAAAGCTTGCAAAAAGTGTCTCTATTGGTTTTAAAGCTTGCAAAAAATGTCTATTGGTTCCAAAGCTTGCAAAAAAGTGTCCATTGGTTCTAAAGCTTGCCAAAAAATGTCTATTGGTTCTAAAGCTTGCAGAAAAATGCTTATTGGTTCTAAAGCTTGCAAATCAATGTCTATTGGTTCTAAAACTTGCAAAAAAATGTCTATTGGTTCTAAAGCTTGCAAAAAGTTTCTCTAATGGTTCTAAAGCTTGGAAAAATGTCTATTGGTTCTAAAGCTTTCACAAAAGGTCTATTGGTTCTAAAGCTTGCAAAAAAGTGTGTATTGGTTCTAAAGCTTGCAAAAAAATGTCTATTGGTTCTAAAGCTTGCAGAAACATGCTTATTGGTTCTAAAGCTTGCAAAACAATGTCTATTCGTTCTAAAGCCTTCAAAAAATGTCTATTGGTTCTAAAGCTTGCAAAACACGTCTATTGGTTTTAAAGCTTGCAAAAAGCTGTCTATTGGTTTTAAAGCTTGCAAAAAAGTATCTATTGGTTCTAAAGCTTTCAAAAAAGTATATTGGTTCAGAAGCTTGCAGAAAAATGCTGATTGGTTCTAAAGCTTGCAAAATGATGTCTATTGGTTCTAAAGCTTGCAAAAAAATGTCTATTGGTTCTAAAGCTTGCAAAAAAATGTCTATTGGTTCAAAAGGTAGGAAAAGGTGTCTCTATTGGTTCTAAAGCTTGCAAAAAATGTCTATTGGTTCTAAAGCTTGCAAAAAATGTCTATTGGTTCTAAAGCTTGCAAAAAAATGTCTATTGATTCTAAAGCTTCCACAGAAAGTATCTACTGGTTCTAAAGATTGCGGAAAAGGTGCCTATTGGTTCTAAAGCATGCAAAAAAAATGTATATTGCTTCTAAAGCTTGCAAAAAAAATGTCTATTGGTTCTAAAGCTTTCAAAAAATGTCTATTGGTTCTAACGCTTGCAAAAAGTTTCTCTAATGGTTCTAAAGCTTGGAAAAATGTATATTGGTTCTAAAGCTTCCAAAAAAATGTCTATTGGTTCAAAAGCTAGCAAAGGGTGTCTCTATTGGTTCTAAAGCTTGCAAAAAAAATGTCTATTGGTTCTAAAGCTTTCAAAAAATGTCTATTGGTTCTAAAGCTTGCAAAAAGTTTCTCTAATGGTTCTAAAGCTTGGAAAAATGTCTATTGGTTCTAAAGCTTTCAAAAAATGTCTATTGGTTCTAAAGCTTGCAAAATAGTGTCTATTCGTTCTAAAGCTTGCAAAAAAATGTCTATTAGTTCTAAAGCTTGCAAAAAATGTCTATTGGTTCTAAAGCTTTCAAAAAATGTCTATTGGTTCTAAAGCTTGCAAAAAGTGTCTCTATTGGTTCTAAAGCTTGCAAAAAATGTCTATTGGTTCCAAAGCTTGCAAAAAAGTGTCCATTGGTTCTAAAGCTTGCAAAAAAATGTCTATTGTTTCTAAAGCTTGTAGAAAAATGCTTATTGGTTCTAAAGCTTGCAAAACAATGTCTATTGGTTCTAAAACTTGCAAAAAATGTCTATTCGTTCTAAAGCTTGCAAAAGGTGTATCTATTGGTTCTAAAGCTTGCAAAAAAGTGTGTATTGGTTCTAAAGCTTGCAAAAAAATGTCTATTGGTTGTCAAGCTTGCAGAAAAATGCTGATTGGTTCTAAAGCTTGCAAAACGATGTCTATTGGTTCCAAAGCTTGCAAAATAAAGGCTATTGGTTCTAAAGCTTGCAAAAAAGTGTCTATTTGTTCTAAATATTGCGAAAAAGGTGCCTATTGGTTCTAAAGCATGCAAAAAAAAGTATATTGGTTCTAAAGCTTGCAAAAAAATGTCTATTGGTTCTAAAGCTTTCAAAAAATGTCTATTGGTTGTAAAGCTTGCAAAAAGTGTTTCTAATGATTCTAAAGCTTTCAAAAATGTCTAATGGTTCTAAAGCTTTCAAAAAATGTCTATTGGTTCTAAAGCTTGCAAAAAAATATCTATTAGTTCTAAAGCTTGCAAAAAATGTCTATTGGTTCTAAAGCTTGCAAAATAGTGTCTATTCGTTCTAAAGCTTGCAAAAAAATGTCTATTAGTTCTAAAGCTTGCAAAAAAATGTCTATTGGTTCTAAAGCTTTCAAAAAATGTCTATTGGTTCTAAAGCTTGCAAAAAGTGTCTCTATTGGTTCTAAAGCTTGCTAAAAATGTCTATTGGTTCCAAAGCTTGCAAAAAAGTGTCCATTGGTTCTAAAGCATGCAAAAAAATGTCTATTGGTTCTAAAGCTTGTAGAAAAATGCTTATTGGTTCTAAAGCTTGCAAAACAATGTCTATTGGTTCTAAAACTTGCAAAAAAATGTCTATTGGTTCTAAAGCTTGCAAAAAGTGTATCTATTGGTTCTAAAGCTTGCAAAAAATTGTGTATTGGTTCTAAAGCTTGCAAAAAAATGTCTATTGGTTCTCAAGCTTGCAGAAAAATGCTGATTGGTTCTAAAGCATGCAAAACGTGTCTCTATTGGTTCTAAAGCTTGCAAGATATGTCTATTGGTTCCAAAGCTTGTAAAAAAGTGTCCATTGGTTCTAAAGCTTGCAAAAAAATGTCTATTGGTTCTAAAGCTTGCAGAAAAATGCTTATTGGTTCTAAAGCTTGCAAAACAATGTCTATTGGTTCTAAAACTTGCAAAAAATGTCTATTGGTTCTAAAGCTTGCAAAAAGTTTCTCTAATGGTTCTAAAGCTTGAAAAATGTCTATTGGTTCTAAAGCTTGCAAAAAAGTGTGTTTTGGTTCTAAAGCTTGCAAAAAATGTCTATTGGTTCTAAAGCTTGCAGAAACATGCTTATTGGTTCTAAAGCTTGCAAAACAATGTCTATTCGTTCTAAAGCTTGCAAAAAAATGTCTATTGGTTCTAAAGCTTGCAAAACACGTCTATTGGTTTTAAAGCTTGCAAAAAGCTGTCTATTGGTTTTAAAGCTTGCAAAAAAGTATCTATTGGTTATAAAGCTTTCAAAAAAGTATATTGGTTCTAAAGCTTGCAGAAAAATGCTGATTGGTTCTAAAGCTCGCAAAACGATGTCTATTGGTTCTAAAGCTTGCGAAAAAAATGTCTATTTGTTCTAAAGCTTCCAAAAAAATGTCTATTGGTTCAATAGCTAGCAAAAGGTGTCTCTATTGGTTCTAAAGCTTGCAAAAAATGTCTATTGGTTCTAAAGCTTGCAAAAAATGTCTATTGGTTCTAAAGCTTGCAAAAAAATGTCTATTGATTCCTAAGCTTCCACAAAAAGTGTCTATTGGTTCTAAAGATTGCGGAAAAGGTGCCTATTGGTTCTAAAGCATGCAAAAAAATGTATATTGCTTCTAAAGCTTGCAAAAAAATGTCTATTGGTTCTAAAGCTTTCAAAAAATGTCTATTGGTTCTAACACTTGCAAAAAGTTTCTCTAATGGTTCTAAAGCTTGGAAAAATGTCTATTGGTTCTAAAGCTTTCAAAAAATGTCTATTGGTTCTAAAGCTTGCAAAATAGTGTCTATTCGTTCTAAAGCTTGCAAAAAAATGTCTATTGGTTCCAAAGCTTGTAAAAAAGTGTCCATTGGTTCTAAAGCTTGCAAAAAAATGTCTATTGGTTCTAAAGCTTGCAGAAAAATGCTTATTGGTTCTAAAGCTTGCAAAACAATGTCTATTGGTTCTAAAGCTTGCAAACATCGTTTCCATTGGTTCTAAAGCTTGCAAAAATGTCTATTGGTTCTAAAGCTTGCAGAAAAATGCTTATTGGTTCTAAAGCTTGCAAAACAATGTCTATTGGTTCTAAAACTTGCAAAAAATGTCTATTGGTTCTAAAGCTTGCAAAAAAATGCTTATTGGTTCTAAAGCTTGCAAAACAATGTCTATTCGTTCTAAAGCTTGCAAAAACATGTCTATTGGTTCTAAAGCTTGCAATAATATGTCTATTGGTTCTAAAGCTTGCAAAACACGTCTATTGGTTCTAAAGCTTGCAAAAAAGCTGTCTATTGGTTCTAAAGCATGCAAAAAATGTCTATTGGTTCTAAAGCTTGCATAAAAATGCTTATCGGTTCTAAAGCTTGCATAAAAATGCTTATTGGTTCTAAAGCTTGCAAAACAATGTCTATTCGTTCTAAAGCTTGCAAAAACATGTCTATTGGTTCTAAAGCTTGCAATAATATGTCTATTGGTTCTAAAGCTTGCAAAACACGTCTATTGGTTCTAAAGCTTGCAAAAAAGCTGTCTATTGGTTCTAAAGCTTTCAAAAAAGTCTATTGGTTCTAAAGCTTGCAGAAAAATGCTGATTGGTTCTAAAGCTTGCAAAACGATTTCTATTGGTTCTAAAGCTAGCAAAAAAATGTCTATTGGTTCTAAAGCTTGCAAAAATATATCTATTGGTTCTAAAGCTTGCAAAAAGTGTCTCTATTGGTTTTAAAGCTTGCAAAAAATGTATTTTGGTTCTAAAGCTTGCAAAAAGCGTCTCCATTGGTTCTAAAGCTTGCAAAAAATGTCTATTGGTTCTAAAGCTTGCAAAAAAAATGTATATTGGTTCTAAAGCTTGTAAAAAGTGTCTCTATTGGTTCTAAAGCTTGCAAAAAATGTCTATTGGTTCTAAAACTTGCAAACAAGTGTCTATTGGTTCTAAAGCTTGCAAAAAATGTCTATTGGTTCTAAAGCCTGCAAACATCGTTTCCATTGGTTCTAAAGCTTGCAAAAATGTCTATTGGTTCTAAAGCTTACAAAAAAAATATCTATTGGTTCTAAAGCTTGCAAGAAGTTTATCTATTGCTTCTAAATATTGCAAAACAATATCTATTGGTTCCAACGCTTCCAAAAAATGTCTATTGGTTCAAAAGCTAGCAAAAGGTGTCTCTATTGGTTCTAAAGCTTGCAAAAATGTCTATTGGTTCTAAAGCTTGCAAAAAATGTCTATTGGTTCTAAAGCTTGCAAAAAAATGTCTATTGATTCTAAAGCTTGCACAAAATGTGTCTATTGGTTCTAAAGATTGCGAAAAATGTGCCTATTGGTTCTAAAGCATGCAAAAAAAAGTATATTGGTTCTAAAGCTTGCAAAAAAAATGTCTATTGGTTCTAAAGCTTTCAAAAAATGTCTATTGGTTCTAAAGCTTGAAAAAAGTTTCTCTAATGGTTCCAAAGCTTGTAAAAAAGTGTCCATTGGTTCTAAAGCTTGCAGAAAAAGTATATTGGTTCTAAAGCTTGCAGAAAAATGCTTATTGGTTCTAAAGCTTGCAAAACAATGTCTATTGGTTCTAAAACTTGCAAAAAATGTCTATTGGTTCTAAAGCTTACAGAAAGTGTATCTAATGGTTCTAAAGCTTGCAAAAAAGTGTGTATTGGTTCTAAAGCATGCAAAAAATGTCTATTGGTTCTAAAGCTTGCATAAAAATGCTTATTGGTTCTAAAGCTTGCAAAACAATGTCTATTCGTTCTAAAGCTTGCAAAAACATGTCTATTGGTTCTAAAGCTTGCAATAATATGTCTATTGGTTCTAAAGCTTGCAAAACACGTCTATTGGTTCTAAAGCTTGCAAAAAAGCTGTCTATTGGTTCTAAAGCTTTCAAAAAAGTCTATTGTTTCTAAAGCTTGCAGAAAAATGCTGATTGGTTCTAAAGCTTGCAAAACGATGTCTATTGGTTCTAAAGCTTGCAAAAAATGTCTATTGGTTCTATAGCTTGCAAAAATATATCTATTGGTTCTAAAGCTTGCAAAAAGTGTCTCTATTGGTTCTAAAGCTTGCAAAAAATGTCTATTGATTCTAAAGCTTGCAAAAAAGGTGTCTATTGGTTCTAAAGCTTGCAAAAAATTTATTTTGGTACTAAAGCTTGCAAAAAGCGTCTCCATTGGTTCTAAAGCTTGCAAAAAATGTATATTGGTTCTAAAGCTTGCAAACATCGTTTCCATTGGTTCTAAAGCTTGCAAAAATGTCTATTGGTTCTAAAGCTTACAAAAAAATCTCTATTGGTTCTAAAGCTTGCAAGAAGTTTCTCTATTGCTTCAAAAGCATGGAAAAAAATGTCTATTGGTTCCAAAGCTTCCAAAAAAATGTCTATTGGTTCAAAAGCTAGCAAAAGGTGTCTCTATTGGTTCTAAAGCGTGCAAAAATGTCTATTGGTTCTAAAGCTTGCAAAAAATGATTATTGGTTCTAAAGCTTGCAAAAAAATGTCTATTGATTCTAAAGCTTGCACAAAATGTGTCTATTGGTTCTAAAGATTGCGAAAAATGTGCCTATTGGTTCTAAAGCATGCAAAAAAAAGTATATTGGTTCTAAAGCTTGCAAAAAAATGTCTATTGGTTCTAAAGCTTTCAAAAAATGTCTATTGGTTCTAAAGCTTGAAAAAAGTTTATCTAATGGTTCTAAACCTTGGAAACAATGTCTATTGGTTCTAAAGCTTGCAAAAAATGTCTATTGTTTCTAAAGCTTGCAAATAGTGTCTATTGGTTCTAAAGCTTGCAAAAAATGTCTATTAGTTCTAAAGCTTGCAAAAAATGTCTATTAGTTCTAAAGCTTTCAAAAAATGTCTATTGGTTCTAAAGCTTGCAAAAGTGTCTCTATTGGTTCTAAAGCTTGCAAAAAATGTCTATTGGTTCCAAAGCTTGCAAAAAAGTGTCCATTGGTTCTAAAACTTGCAAAAAATGTCTATTGGTTCTAAAGCTTGCAAAACGTGTCTCTATTGGTTCTAAAGCTTGCAAAAAATGTCTATTAGTTTCAAAGCTTGCAAAAAAAGTGTCTATTGATTCTAAATCTTGCAAAAAAGTGTCTATTGGTTCTAAAGCTTGCAAAACATGTCTATTGGTTCTAAAGCTTGCAAAACAATGTATATTGGTTATAACGCTTGCAATAAAAATGGCTGCTGGTTCTAAAGCTTGCAAAAATATATCTATTGGTTCTAAAGCTTGCAAAAAGTGTCTCTATTAGTTCTAACGCTTGCAAAAAATGTCTTTTTGGTTCTAAAGCTTGCAAAAAGCGTCTCCATTGGTTCTAAAGCTTGCAAAAAATGTCTATTGGTTCTAAAGCTTGCAAAAAAAATGTATATTGGTTCTAAAGCTTGCAAAAAGTGTCTCTATTCTTTCTAAAGCATGCATGAAATCTATTGGTTTTAAAGCTTGCAGAACAATGTCTGTTGCTTCTAAAGCTTGCAAAAAAATGTCCATTGGTTCCAAAGCTTACAAAAAAATGTCTATTGTTTCTAAAGCTTGCAAAAAGTTTCTCTAATGGTTCTAAAGCTTGCAAAAAATGTATATATTGTTTATAAAGCTTGCAAAATAGTGTCTATTGGTTCTAAAGCTTGCAAAACATGTCTATTGGTTCTAAAGCTAGCAATAATATGTCTATTGGTTCTAAAGCTTGCAAAACACGTCTATTGGTTCTAAATCTTGCAAAAAAGCTGTCTATTGGTTCTAAAGCTTTCAAAAAAGTATATTGGTTCTAAAGCTTGCAGAAAAATGCTGATTGGTTCTAAAGCTTGCAAAACGATGTCTATTGGTTCTAAAGCTTGCAAAAAATGTCTATTGGTTCTAAACCTTGCAAAAATATATCTATTGGTTCTAAAGCTTGCAAAAAGTGTCTCTATTGGTTCTAAAGCTTGCAAAAAATGTCTATTGATTCTAAAGCTTGCAAAAAAGGTGTCTATTGGTTCTAAAGCTTGCAAAAAATGTATTTTGGTTCTAAAGCTTGCAAAAAGCGTCTCCATTGGTTCTAAAGCTTGCAAAAAATGTCTATTGGTTCTAAAGCTTGCAAAAAAAATGTATATTGGTTCTAAAGCTTGTAAAAAGTGTCTCTATTGGTTCTAAAGCTTGCAAAAAATGTCTATTGGTTCTAAAGCTTGCAAAAAAGTGTCTATTGGTTCTAAAGCCTGCAAAAAATGTCTATTGGTTTTAAAGCTTGCAAACATCGTTTCCATTGGTTCTAAAGCTTGCAAAAATGTCTATTGGTTCTGAAGCTTACAGAAAAATGTCTATTGGTTCTAAAGCTTGCAAGAAGTTTCTCTATTGCTTCTAAAGCTTGCAAAAAAATGTCTATTGGTTCCAAAGCTTCCAAAAAAGTGTCTATTGGTTCAAAAGCTAGCAAAAGGTGTCTCTATTGGTTCTAAAGCTTGCAAAAATGTCTATTGGTTCTAAAGCTTGCAAAAATGTCTATTGGTTCTAAAGCTTGCAAAAAAATGTTTATTGATTCTAAAGCTTGCACAAAATGTGTCTATTGCTTCTAAAGATTGCGAAAAATGTGCCTATTGGTTCTAAAGCATGCAAAAAAAGTATATTGGTTCTAAAGCTTGCAAAAAAAATGTCTATTGGTTCTAAAGCTTTCAAAAAATGTCTATTGGTTCTAAAGCTTGAAAAAAGTTTCTCTAATGGTTCTAAAGCTTGGAAACAATGTCTATTGGTTCTAAAGCTTGCAAAAAATGTCTATTGTTTCTAAAGCTTGCAAATAGTGTCTATTGGTTCTAAAGCTTGCAAAAAATGTCTATTAGTTCTAAAGCTTGCAAAAAATGTCTATTCGTTCTAAAGCTTTCAAAAAATGTCTATTGGTTCTAAAGCTTGCAAAAGTGTCTCTATTGGTTCTAAAGCTTGCAAGAAATGTCTATTGGTTCCAAAGCTTGCAAAAAAGTGTCCATTGGTTCTAAAACTTGCAAAAAATGTCTATTGGTTCTAAAGCTTGCAAAAAGTGACTCTATTGGTTCTAAAGCTTGCAAAAAATGTCTATTGGTTCCAAAGCTTGCAAAAAAGTGTCTATTGATTCTAAATCTTGCAAAAAAGTGTCTATTGGTTCCAAAGCTTGCAAAACATGTCTATTGGTTCTAAAGCTTGCAAAACAATGTATATTGGTTATAACGCTTGCAAAAAAAATGGCTGTTGGTTCTAAAGCTTGTAAAAATATATCTATTGGTTCTAAAGCTTGCAAAAAGTGCCTCTGTTAGTTCTAAAGCTTGCAAAAAATGTCTATTGGTTCTAAAGCTTGCAAAAAAGGTGTCTATAGGTTCTAAAGCTTGCAACAAATGTATTTTGGTTCTAAAGCTTGCAAAAAGCGTCTCCATTGGTTCTAAAGCTTGCAAAAAATGTCTATTGGTTCTAAAGCTTGCAAAAAAAAATGTATATTGGTTCTAAAGCTTGCAAAAAGTGTCTCTATTCTTTCTAAAGCATGCAAAAAATGTCTATTGGTTTTAAAGCTTACAGAAAAATGTCTGTTGCTTCTAAAGCTTGCAAAAAAATGTCCATTGGTTCCAAAGCTTGCAAAAAAATGTCTATTGTTTCTACAGCTTGCAAAAAGTTTCTCTAATGGTTCTAAAGCTTGCAAAAAGTGTATATATTGTTTCTAAAGCTTGCAAAAAAGTGTCTATTGGTTCTAAAGCTTGCAAAAAATGTCTAATAGTTCTAATGCTTGCAAAAAATGTCTATTGTTTCTAAAGCTTTCAAAAAATGTATATTGGTTCTAAAGCTTGCAAAAAGTGGCTCTATTGGTTCTAAAGCTTGCAAACAATGTCTATTGTTTCCAAAGTTTGCAAAAAAGTGTCCATTGGTTCTAAAGCTTGCAAAAAAATGTCTATTGGTTCTAAAGCTTGCAGAAAAATGCTTATTGGTTCTAAAGCTTGCAAAAAATGTCTATTGGTTCTAAAACTTGCAAAAAGTCTATCTATTGGTTTTAAAGCTTGCAAAAAATGTCTATTGGTTCTAAATCTTGCAAAACATGTCTATTGGTTTTAAAGCTTGCAGAAAAATGTCTATTGCTTCTAAAGCTTGATAAAAATGTCTATTGGTTCCAAAGCTTGGAAACAAATGTCTATTGGTTCTAAAGCTTGCAACAAGTTTCTCTAATGGTTCTAAAGCTTGCAAAAAATGTCTATTGGTTCTAAAGCTTGCAACAAATGTGTAATGGTTCTAAAGCTTGCAAAGTAGTGTCTATTGGTTCTAAAGCTTGCAAAAAATGTATATTAGTGTTAAAGCTTGCAAAAAATGTCTATTGGTTCTAAAGCTTTCAAAAAATGTCTATTGGTTCTAAAGCTTGCAAAAAATGTCTATTGGTTCAAAAGCTTGCAGAAAATTGCCCATTGGTTCTAAAGCTTGCAAAAAAAATCTCTTGGTTCTAAAGCTTGCAAAACAATGTTTATTGTTTCTAAAGCTTGCAAAACAATGTTTATTGGTTCTAAAGCTTGCAGAAAATGTCTATTGCTTCTAAACCTTGCAGAAAAATGTCTATTGCTTCTAAAGCTTGCAAAAAAAGTCTATTGGTTCCAAAGCTTGCAAAAAAATGTCTATTGGTTCAAAAGCTAGCAAAACGTGTCTCTATTGGTTCTAAAGCTTGCAAAAAATGTCTATTGGTTCTAAAGCTTGCAAAAATATCTATTGGTTCCAAAGCTTGCAAAGTAAGTGTCTATTGATTCTAAAGCTTGCAAAAATGTGTCTATTGGTTCTAAAGTTTGCAAACAAATGTCTATTGGTTCTAAAGCTTGCAAAAAGTGTATCTATTGATTCTAAAGCTTGCAAAAAAATGTCTATTGGTTCCAAAGCTTGCAAAAAATGCTTATTGGTTCTAAAGCTAGCAAAAAGATTCTCTAATGGCTCTAAAGCTTGCAAAAATGTCTGTTGGTTCTAAAGCTAGCAAAAAAATGTCTATTGGTTCTAAAGCTTGCAAAAAAGTGTCTATTGGTTCTAAAGCTTGCAAAAAATGTCTATTGGTTCCAAAGCTTGCAAAAAAGTTGTCTATTGGTTCTAAAGCTTGCAAAAAAAGTGTCTATTGGTTCTAAAGCTTTCAAAAAAGTCTATTGGTTCTAAAGCTTGCAGAAAAATGCTGATTGGTTCTAAAGCTTGCAAAACAATGTATATTGGTTATAAAGCTTGCAAAAAATGTCTATTGGTTCTGAAGCTTGCAAGAATATATATATTGGTTCTAAAGCTTGCAAAAGGTGTCTCTATTGGTTCTAAAGCTTGCATAAAATGTCTATTGGTTCCAAAGCTTGCAAAAAAGGTGTCTATTGATTCTAAAGCTTGCAAAAAAAATGTCTATTGGTTCCAAAGCTTGCAAAAAAATTTCTATTGGTTCCAAAGCTTGCAAGAAGATTCTCCAATGGTTCTAAAGCATGCAAAAATGTCTATTGGTTCTAAAGCTTGCAAAACATGTCTATTGGTTCTAAAGCTTGCAAATAGTGTCTATTGGTTCTAAATCTTGCAAAAAAATGTCTATTAGTTCTAAAGCTTGCAAAACATGTCTATTGGTTCTAAAGCTTTCAAAAAATGTCTATTGGTTCTAAAGCTTGCACAAAGTGTGTCTATTGGTTCTAAAGCTTGCAAAAAAAGTATATTTATTCCAAAGCTTGCAAAAAAAGTGTCTATTGATTCTAAATCTTGCAAAAAAGTGTTTATTCGTTCTAAAGCTTGCAAAAAGCGTTTCCATTGGTTCTAAAGCTTGCAAAAATGTCTATTGGTTCTAAAGCTTGCAAAACAATGTATATTGGTTCTAAAGCTTGCAAACAGATTCTCTATTGGTTCTAAAGCTTGCAAAAAATGTCTATTGGTTCTAAAGCTTGCAAAACGTTTCTCCAATGGTTCTAAAGCTTGGAAAAATGTCTATTGGTTCTAAAGCTTGCAAAAAATGTCTATTGGTTCTAAAGCTTGCAAATAGTGTCTATTGGTTCTAAAGCTTGCAAAAAATGTCTATTAGTTCTAAAGCTTGCAAAAAATGTCTATTCGTTCTAAAGCTTTCAAAAAATGTCTATTGGTTCTAAAGCTTGCAAAAGTGTCTCTATTGGTTCTAAAGCTTGCAAAAAATGTCTATTGGTTCCAAAGCTTGCAAAAAAGTGTCCATTGATTCTAAAACTTGCAGAAAATGTCAATTGGCTCTAAAGCTTGCAAAAAAATGGCTGTTGGTTCTAAAGCTTGCAAAAAGTGTCTCTATTGGTTCTAAAGCTTGCAAAAAATGTGTCTATTGGTTCTAAAGCTTGCAAAAAATGTATTTTGGTTCTAAAGCTTGCAAAAAGCGTCTCCATTGGTTCTAAAGCTTGTAAAAAATGTCTATTGGTTCTAAAGCTTGCAAAAAAATGTATATTGGTTCTAAAGCTTGCAAAAAGTGTCTCTATTGGTTCTAAAGCATGCAAAAAATGTCTATTGGTTTTAAAGCTTGCAGAAAAATGTCTGTTGCTTCCAAAGCTTGCAAAAAAAATGTCCATTGGTTCCAAAGCTTGCAAAAAAATGTCTATTGGTTCTAAAGCTTGCAAAAAAATGTCTAATAGTTCTAAAGCTTGCAAAAAATGTCTATTGTTTCTAAAGCTTTCAAAAAATGTATATTGGTTCTAAAGCTTGCAAAAAGTGGCTCTATTGGTTCGAAAGCTTGAGAAAATGTCTATTGGTTCCAAAGCTTGCAAAAAAGTGTCCATTGGTTCTAAAGCTTGCAAAAAAATGTCTATTGGTTCTAAAGCTTGCAAAAAGTCTATCTATTGGTTTTAAAGCTTGCAAAAAATGTCTATTGGTTCCAAAGCTTGCAAAAAAAAGTGTCTATTGATTCTAAAGCTTGCAAAAAAAGTGTTTATTGTTTCTAAAGTGTGCAAAAAATGTCTATTGGTTCTAAAGCTTGCAGAAAAATGCTTATTGGTTCTAAAGTTTGCAAAGCAATGTCTATTCGTTCTAAAGATTGCAAAAAATGTCTATTGGTTCTAAAGCTTGCAATAATATGTCTCTTGGTTCTAAAGCTTGCAAAACACGTCTATTGGTTCTAAAGCTAGCAAAAAAGCTATTGGTTCTAAAGCTTGCAAAAAAGTATCTATTGGTTCTAAAGCTTTCAAAAAAGTCTATTGGTTCTAAAGCTTGCAGAAAAATGCGGATTGGTTCAAAAGCTTGCAAAACGATGTATTGGTTCTCAATCTTGCAAACAAATGTCTATTGGTTCTAAAGCTTGCAAGAATATGTCTATTGGTTCTAAAGCATGCAAAAGTGTCTCTATTGGTTCTAAAGCTTGCAAAACATGTGTCTATTGGTTCTAAGGCTTGCAAAAAGATTCTCTATTGGTTCTAAATTTTCAAAAAATGTCTATTGGTTTTAAAGCTTGCAGAAAAATGTCTATTGCTTCTAAAGCTTGCAAAAAAATATCTATTGGTTCCAAAGATTGCAAAAAAATGTCTATTGGTTCTAAAGCTTGCAAAAAGTTTCTCTAATGGTTCTAAAGCTTGCAAAAAATGTCAATTGGTTCTAAAGCTTGCAAAACATATCTAATGGTTCTAAAGCTTGCAAAGTAGTGTCTATTGGTTCTAAAGCTTGCAAAAAAATGTATATTAGTGCTAAAGCTTGCAAAAAAATGTCTATTGGTTCGAAAGCTTTCAAAAAATGTCTATTGGTTCTAAAGATTGCAAAAAGTATCTCTATTGGTTCTAAAGCTTGCAAAAAATGTCTATTGGTTCAAAAGCTTGCAAAAAATTGCCCATTGGTTCTAAAGCTTGCAAAAAAATATCTCTTGGTTCTAAAGCTTGCAGAAACATGCTTATTGGTTCTAAAGCTTGCAAATCAATGTCTATTGGTTCCAAAGCTTGCAAAAAAGTGTCTATTGATTCTAAATCTTGCAAAAAAGTGTCTATTGGTTCTAAAGCTTGCAAAACATGTCTATTGGTTCTAAAGCTTGCAAAACAATGTATATTGGTTATAACGCTTGCAAAAAAAATGGCTGTTGGTTCTAAAGCTTGTAAAAATATATCTATTGGTTCTAAAGCTTGCAAAAAGTGTCTCTGTTAGTTCTAAAGCTTGCAAAAAATGTCTATTGGTTCTAAAGCTTGCAAAAAAGGTGTCTATAGGTTCTAAAGCTTGCAAAAAATGTATTTTGGTTCTAAAGCTTGCAGAAAGCGTCTCCATTGGTTCTAAAGCTTGCAAAAAATGTCTATTGGTTCTAAAGCTTGCAAAAAAAAATGTATATTGGTTCTAAAGCTTGCAAAAAGTGTCTCTATTCTTTCTAAAGCATGCAAAAAATGTCTATTGGTTTTAAAGCTTACAGAAAAATGTCTGTTGCTTCTAAAGCTTGCAAAAAAATGTCCATTGGTTCCAAAGCTTGCAAAAAAATGTCTATTGTTTCTACAGCTTGCAAAAAGTTTCTCTAATGGTTCTAAAGCTTGCAAAAAGTGTATATATTGTTTCTAAAGCTTGCAAAAAAGTGTCTATTGGTTCTAAAGCTTGCAAAAAATGTCTAATAGTTCTAATGCTTGCAAAAAATGTCTATTGTTTCTAAAGCTTTCAAAAAATGTATATTGGTTCTAAAGCTTGCAAAAAGTGGCTCTATTGGTTCTAAAGCTTGCAAACAATGTCTATTGTTTCCAAAGTTTGCAAAAAAGTGTCCATTGGTTCTAAAGCTTGCAAAAAAAATGTCTATTGGTTCTAAAGCTTGCAGAAAAATGCTTATTGGTTCTAAAGCTTGCAAAAAATGTCTATTGGTTCTAAAACTTGCAAAAAGTCTATCTATTGGTTTTAAAGCTTGCAAAAAATGTCTATTGGTTCTAAATCTTGCAAAACATGTCTATTGGTTTTAAAGCTTGCAGAAAAATGTCTATTGCTTCTAAAGCTTGATAAAAATGTCTATTGGTTCCAAAGCTTGGAAACAAATGTCTATTGGTTCTAAAGCTTGCAACAAGTTTCTCTAATGGTTCTAAAGCTTGCAAAAAATGTCTATTGGTTCTAAAGCTTGCAACAAATGTGTAATGGTTCTAAAGCTTGCAAAGTAGTGTCTATTGGTTCTAAAGCTTGCAAAAAATGTATATTAGTGTTAAAGCTTGCAAAAAATGTCTATTGGTTCTAAAGCTTTCAAAAAATGTCTATTGGTTCTAAAGCTTGCAAAAAATGTCTATTGGTTCAAAAGCTTGCAGAAAATTGCCCATTGGTTCTAAAGCTTGCAAAAAAAATCTCTTGGTTCTAAAGCTTGCAAAACAATGTTTATTGTTTCTAAAGCTTGCAAAACAATGTTTATTGGTTCTAAAGCTTGCAGAAAATGTCTATTGCTTCTAAACCTTGCAGAAAAATGTCTATTGCTTCTAAAGCTTGCAAAAAAAGTCTATTGGTTCCAAAGCTTGCAAAAAAATGTCTATTGGTTCAAAAGCTAGCAAAACGTGTCTCTATTGGTTCTAAAGCTTGCAAAAAATGTCTATTGGTTCTAAAGCTTGCAAAAATATCTATTGGTTCCAAAGCTTGCAAAGTAAGTGTCTATTGATTCTAAAGCTTGCAAAAATGTGTCTATTGGTTCTAAAGTTTGCAAACAAATGTCTATTGGTTCTAAAGCTTGCAAAAAGTGTATCTATTGATTCTAAAGCTTGCAAAAAAATGTCTATTGGTTCCAAAGCTTGCAAAAAATGCTTATTGGTTCTAAAGCTAGCAAAAAGATTCTCTAATGGCTCTAAAGCTTGCAAAAATGTCTGTTGGTTCTAAAGCTAGCAAAAAGTGTATCTATTGATTCTAAAGCTTGCAAAAAAATGTCTATTGGTTCCAAAGCTTGCAAAAAAATGTCTATTGGTTCTAAAGCTTGCAAAAAGATTATCTAATGGTTCTAAAGCTTGCAAAAATGTCTATTGGTTCTAAAGCTTGCAAAAAAATGTCTATTGGTTCTAAAGCTTGCAAAAAAGTGTCTATTGGTTCTAAAGCTTGCAAAAAAAGTCTATTGGTTCCAAAGCTTGCAAAAAAGTTGTCTATTGGTTCTAAAGCTTGCAAAAAAAGTGTCTATTGGTTCTAAAGCTTTCAAAAAAGTCTATTGGTTCTAAAGCTTGCAGAAAAATGCTGATTGGTTCTAAAGCTTGCAAAACAATGTATATTGGTTATAAAGCTTGCAAAAAATGTCTATTGGTTCTGAAGCTTGCAAGAATATATATATTGGTTCTAAAGCTTGCAAAAGGTGTCTCTATTGGTTCTAAAGCTTGCATAAAATGTCTATTGGTTCCAAAGCTTGCAAAAAAGGTGTCAATTGATTCTAAAGCTTGCAAAAAAAATGTCTATTGGTTCCAAAGCTTGCAAAAAAATTTCTATTGGTTCCAAAGCTTGCAAGAAGATTCTCCAATGGTTCTAAAGCATGCAAAAATGTCTATTGGTTCTAAAGCTTGCAAAACATGTCTATTGGTTCTAAAGCTTGCAAATAGTGTCTATTGGTTCTAAATCTTGCAAAAAAATGTCTATTAGTTCTAAAGCTTGCAAAACATGTCTATTGGTTCTAAAGCTTTCAAAAAATGTCTATTGGTTCTAAAGCTTGCACAAAGTGTGTCTATTGGTTCTAAAGCTTGCAAAAAAAGTATATTTATTCCAAAGCTTGCAAAAAAAGTGTCTATTGATTCTAAATCTTGCAAAAAAGTGTTTATTCGTTCTAAAGCTTGCAAAAAGCGTTTCCATTGGTTCTAAAGCTTGCAAAAATGTCTATTGGTTCTAAAGCTTGCAAAACAATGTATATTGGTTCTAAAGCTTGCAAACAGATTCTCTATTGGTTCTAAAGCTTGCAAAAAATGTCTATTGGTTCTAAAGCTTGCAAAACGTTTCTCCAATGGTTCTAAAGCTTGGAAAAATGTCTATTGGTTCTAAAGCTTGCAAAAAATGTCTATTGGTTCTAAAGCTTGCAAATAGTGTCTATTGGTTCTAAAGCTTGCAAAAAATGTCTATTAGTTCTAAAGCTTGCAAAAAATGTCTATTCGTTCTAAAGCTTTCAAAAAATGTCTATTGGTTCTAAAGCTTGCAAAAGTGTCTCTATTGGTTCTAAAGCTTGCAAAAAATGTCTATTGGTTCCAAAGCTTGCAAAAAAGTGTCCATTGATTCTAAAACTTGCAAAAAATGTCAATTGGTTCTAAAGCTTGCAAAAAAATGGCTGTTGGTTCTAAAGCTTGCAAAAAGTGTCTCTATTGGTTCTAAAGCTTGCAAAAAATGTGTCTATTGGTTCTAAAGCTTGCAAAAAATGTATTTTGGTTCTAAAGCTTGCAAAAAGCGTCTCCATTGGTTCTAAAGCATGCAAAAAATGTCTATTGGTTTTAAAGCTTGCAGAAAAATGTCTGTTGCTTCCAAAGCTTGCAAAAAAAATGTCCATTGGTTCCAAAGCTTGCAAAAAAATGTCTATTGATTCTAAAGCTTGCAAAAAAATGTCTAATAGTTCTAAAGCTTGCAAAAAAGTGTCCATTGGTTCTAAAGCTTGCAAAAAAATGTCTATTGGTTCTAAAGCTTGCAAAAAGTCTATCTATTGGTTTTAAAGCTTGCAAAAAATGTCTATTGGTTCCAAAGCTTGCAAAAAAAGTGTCTATTGATTCTAAAGCTTGCAAAAAAAGTGTTTATTGTTTCTAAAGTGTGCAAAAAATGTCTATTGGTTCTAAAGCTTGCAGAAAAATGCTTATTGGTTCTAAAGTTTGCAAAGCAATGTCTATTCGTTCTAAAGATTGCAAAAAATGTCTATTGGTTCTAAAGCTTGCAATAATATGTCTCTTGGTTCTAAAGCTTGCAAAACACGTCTATTGGTTCTAAAGCTAGCAAAAAAGCTATTGGTTCTAAAGCTTGCAAAAAAGTATCTATTGGTTCTAAAGCTTTCAAAAAAGTCTATTGGTTCTAAAGCTTGCAGAAAAATGCGGATTGGTTCAAAAGCTTGCAAAACGATGTATTGGTTCTCAATCTTGCAAACAAATGTCTATTGGTTCTAAAGCTTGCAAGAATATGTCTATTGGTTCTAAAGCATGCAAAAGTGTCTCTATTGGTTCTAAAGCTTGCAAAACATGTGTCTATTGGTTCTAAGGCTTGCAAAAAGATTCTCTATTGGTTCTAAATTTTCAAAAAATGTCTATTGGTTTTAAAGCTTGCAGAAAAATGTATATTGCTTCTAAAGCTTGCAAAAAAATATCTATTGGTTCCAAAGATTGCAAAAAAATGTCTATTGGTTCTAAAGCTTGCAAAAAGTTTCTCTAATGCTTCTAAAGCTTGCAAAAAATGTCAATTGGTTCTAAAGCTTGCAAAACATATCTAATGGTTCTAAAGCTTGCAAAGTAGTGTCTATTGGTTCTAAAGCTTGCAAAAAAATGCATATTAGTGCTAAAGCTTGCAAAAAAATGTCTATTGGTTCGAAAGCTTTCAAAAAATGTCTATTGGTTCTAAAGATTGCAAAAAGTGTCTCTATTGGTTCTAAAGCTTGCAAAAAATGTCTATTGGTTCAAAAGCTTGCAAAAAATTGCCCATTGGTTCTAAAGCTTGCAAAAAAATATCTCTTGGTTCTAAAGCTTGCAGAAACATGCTTATTGGTTCTAAAGCTTGCAAATCAATGTCTATTGGTTCTAAAGCTTGCAAAAAATGTCTATTCGTTCTAAAGCTTGCAAAAAGTGTATCTATTGGTTCTAAAGCTTGCAAAAATGTCTATTGGTTCCAAAGCTTGCAGAAAAAGTGTCAATTGGTTCTAAAGCTTGCAAAAAGTGTATCTATTGGTTCTAAAGCTTGCAAAAAATGTCCATTGGTTCTAAAGCTTGCAGAAAAATGCTTATTAGTTCTAAAGCTTGTAGAACAATATCTATTGGTTCTAAAGCTTGCAAAAAATGTCTATTGGTTCTAAAGCTTGCAATAATATGTCTATTGGTTCTAAAGCTTGCAATAATATGTCTATTGGTTCTAAAGCTTGCAAAAAATGTCTTTTGGTTCTAAAGCTTGCAAAAAAGTTGTCTATTGGTTCTAAAGCTTGCAAAAAAAGTGTCTATTGGTTCTAAAGCTTTCAGAAAAGTCTATTGGTTCTAAAGCTTGCAGAAAAATGCTGATTGGTTCTAAAGCATGCAAAACAATGTATATTGGTTATAAAGCTTGCAAAAAGTGTCTCTATTGGTTCTAAAGCTTGCATAAAATGTCTATTGGTTCTAGAGTTTGCAAAAAAGGGGTCTATTGATTCTAAAGCTTGCAAAAAATGTCTATTGGTTCCAAAGCTTGCAAAAAAATGTCTATGGTTCTAAAGCTTCCAAAAAAGTTTCTCTAATGGTTCTAAAGCTTGCAAAAAATGTCTATTGGTTCTAAAGCTTGCAAAAAATGTCTATTGGTTCTAAAGCTTGCAAATAGTGTCTATAGATACTACATCTTGCAAAAAAGTGTTTATTGGTTCTAAAGCTTGCAAAAAATGTCTATTGGTTCTAAAGCTTGCAGAAAAATGCTTATTGGTTCTAAAGCTTGCAAAAATGTCTATTGGTTCTAAAGCTTGCAGAAAAATGCTGATTGGTTCTAGTGCTTGCAAAAGAATGTCTATTGGTTCTAAAGCTTGCTAAAAAATGTCTGTTGGTTCTAAAGCTTGCAAAAATATGTCTATTAGTTCTAAAGCTTGCAAAAAATGTCTATTGGTTCTAAAGCTCAAAAAATGTCTATTGGTTCTAAAGCTTGCAAAAAGGGTGTCTATTGGTTGTAAAGCGTGCAAAAAATGTTTATTGGTTCTAAAGCTTCCAAAAAGCGTTTCCATTGGTTCTAAAGCTCAAAAAATGTCTATTGGTTCTAAAGCTTGCAAAACAATGTATATTGGTTCTAAAGCTTGCAACAAGATTCTCTATTGGTTCTAAAACTTGCAAAAAATGTCTATTGGTTCTAAAGCTTGCAGAAAAATGTCTATTGCTTCTAAAGCTTGCAGAAAAATGTCTATTGCTTCTAAAGCTGGCAAAAAAAGTATATTGGTTCCAAAGCTTGCAAAAAAATGTCTATTGGTTCAAAAGCTAGCAAAACGTTTCTCTGTTGGTTCTAAAGCTTGCAAAAAATGTCCATTGGTTCTAAAGCTTGCAGAAAAATGCTTATTAGTTCTAAAGCTTGTAGAACAATATCTATTGGTTCTAAAGCTTGCAAAAAATGTCTATTGGTTCTAAAGCTTGCAATAATATGTCTATTGGTTCTAAAGCTTGCAATAATATGTCTATTGGTTCTAAAGCTTGCAAAAAATGTCTTTTGGTTCTAAAGCTTGCAAAAAAAGTTGTCTATTGGTTCTAAAGCTTGCAAAAAAAAGTGTCTATTGGTTCTAAAGCTTTCAGAAAAGTCTATTGGTTCTAAAGCTTGCAGAAAAATGCTGATTGGTTCTAAAGCATGAAAAACAATGTATATTGGTTATAAAGCTTGCAAAAAGTGTCTCTATTGGTTCTAAAGCTTGCATAAAATGTCTATTGGTTCTAGAGTTTGCAAAAAAGGGGTCTATTGATTCTAAAGCTTGCAAAAAAATGTCTATTGGTTCCAAAGCTTGCAAAAAAATGTCTATTGGTTCTAAAGCTTGCAAAAAGTTTCTCTAATGGTTCTAAAGCTTGCAAAAAATGTCTATTGGTTCTAAAGCTTGCAAAAAATGTCTATTGGTTCTAAAGCTTGCAAATAGTGTCTATAGATACTACATCTTGCAAAAAAGTGTTTATTGGTTCTAAAGCTTGCAAAAAATGTCTATTGGTTCTAAAGCTTGCAGAAAAATGCTTATTGGTTCTAAAGCTTGCAAAACAATGTCTATTGGTTCTAAAGCTTGCAAAAAATGTCTATTGCTTCAAAAGCTAGCAAAAAGTGTCTCTATTGGTTCTAAAGCTTGCATAAAATGTCTATTGGTTCTAAAGCTTGCAAAAAAAGTGTTTATTGGTTCTAAAGCTTGCAAAAATGTCTATTGGTTCTAAAGCTTGCAGAAAAATGCTGATTGGTTCTAGAGCTTGCAAAAGAATGTCTATTAGTTCTAAAGCTTGCTAAAAAATGTCTGTTGGTTCTAAAGCTTGCAAAAATATGTCTATTAGTTCTAAAGCTTGCAAAAAATGTCTATTGGTTCTAAAGCTCAAAAAATGTCTATTGGTTCCAAAGCTTGCAAAAAGGGTGTCTATTGGTTGTAAAGCGTGCAAAAAATGTTTATTGGTTCTAAAGCTTCCAAAAAGCGTTTCCATTGGTTCTAAAGCTCAAAAAATGTCTATTGGTTCTAAAGCTTGCAAAACAATGTATATTGGTTCTAAAGCTTGCAACAAGATTCTCTATTGGTTCTAAAACTTGCAAAAAATGTCTATTGGTTCTAAAGCTTGCAGAAAAATGTCTATTGCTTCTAAAGCTTGCAGAAAAATGTCTATTGCTTCTAAAGCTGGCAAAAAAAGAATATTGGTTCCAAAGCTTGCAAAAAAAATGTCTATTGGTTCAAAAGCTAGCAAAACGTTTCTCTGTTGGTTCTAAAGCTTGCAAAAAATGTCTATTGGTTCTAAAGCTTGCAAAAAGTGTATCTATTGGTTCTAAAGCTTGCAAAAATGTCTATTGGTTCCAAAGCTTGCAAACAAAGTGTCTATTGATTCTAAAGCTTGCAAAAAAGTATCTATTGGTTCTAAAGCTTGCAAAACATGTCTATTGGTTCTAAAGCTTGCAGACAAATGCTTATTGGTTCTAAAGCTTGCAGAACAATATCTATTGGTTCTAAAGCTTGCAAAAAATGTCTATTGGTTCTAAAGCTTGCAATAATATGTCTATTGGTTCTAAAGCTTGCAAAAAATGTCTATTTGTTCCAAAGCTTGCAAAAAAGTTGTCTATTGGTTCTAAAGCTTGCAAAAAAGTGTCTATTGGTTCTAAAGCTTTCAAAAAGGTCTATTGGTTCTAAAGCTTGCAGAAAAATGCTGATTGGTTCTAAAGCTTGCAAAACAATGTCTATTGGTTATAAAGCTTGCAAAAAATGTCTATTGGTTCTAAAGCTTGCAAGAATATATCTATTGGTTCTAAAACTTGCAAAAAGTGTCTCTATTGGTCCTAAAGCTTGCATAAAATGTCTATTGGTTCCAAAGCTTGCAAAAAAGGTGTCTATTGATTCTAAAGCTTGCAAAATGATTCTCTATTGTTTCTAAAGCTTGCAAAAAATGTCTATTGGTTCTAAAGCTTGCAGAAAAATGTCTATTGCTTCTAAAGCTTGCAGAAAAATGTCTATTGCTTCTAAAGCTTGCAAAAAAAGTCTATTGGTTCCAAAGCTTGCACAAAAAATGTCTATTGGTTCAAAAGCTAGCAAAACGTGTCGCTATTGGTTCTAAAGCTTGCAAAAATGTCTATTGGTTCTAAAGCTTGCAAAAAAAATGTCTATTGGTTCTAAAGCTTGCAAAATAATGTCTATAGATTCTAAAGCTTGCAAAAAAATGTCTATTGGTTCTAAAGCTTGCAAACAAATGTCCATTGATTGTAAAGCTCGCACAAAAATGTCTATTGATTCTAAAGCTTGCAAAAAAAGTGTCTATTGGTTCTAAAGCTTTCAAAAAATGTCTATTGGTTCTAAAGCTTGCACAAAGTGTCACTATTGGTTCTAACGCTTGCAAAAAATGTATATTGGTTTCAAGGCTTGCAGAAAAGTGTCTATTGGTTCTAAAGCTTGCAAAAAATGTCTATTGGTTCTAAAGCTTGCAGAAGAATGCTTATTGGTTCTAAAGCTTAAAAAACAATGTCTATTGGTTCTAAAGCTTGCAAAAAAATGTCTATTGGTTCTAAAGCTTGCAGAAAAATGCTTATTGGTTCTAAAGCTTACAAAACAATGTCTATTGGTTCTAAGGCTTGCAAAAAAATTGTCTATTGGTTCCAAAGCTTGCAAAAAAAAAGTGTCTATTGATTCGAAATCTTGCAAAACAGAGTCTATTGGTTCTAAAGCTTGAAAAAATCGTTTCTATTGGTTCCAAAGCTTGCAAAAATGTCTATTGGTTCTAAAGCTTACAAAAAAATGTCTATTGGTTCTAAAGCTTGCAAAAGGTTTCTCTATTGGTTCTAAAGCTTGCATAAAATGTCTATTGGTTCTAAAGCTTGCAGAACAATGTCTATTGCTTCTAAAGCTTGCAAAAAATTGTCTATTGGTTCCAAAGCTTGCAACAAAAAGTGTCTATTGGTTCGAAATCTTGCAAAACAGAGTCTATTGGTTCTAAAGCTTGAAAAAATCGTTTCTATTGGTTCCAAAGCTTGCAAAAATGTCTATTGGTTCTAAAGCTTACAAAAAAATGTCTATTGGTTCAAAAGCTTGCAAAAGGTTTCTCTATTGGTTCTAAAGCTTGCATAAAATGTCTATTGGTTCTAAAGCTCGCAGAACAATGTCTATTGCTTCTAAAGCTTGCAAAAAAATGTCTATTGATTCTAAAGCTTGCACAAAAAGTGTCTATTGGTTCTAAAAATTGTGGAAAAGGTGCCTATTGGTTCTAAAGCATGCAAAAATAGTATATTGGTTCTAAAGCTTGCAAAAAAATGTCTATTGGTTCTAAAGCTTTCAAAAAATGTCTATTGGTTCTAAAGCTTGCAAAAAGTTTCTCTAATGGTTCTAAAGCTTTCAAAAAATGTCTATTGGTTCTAAAGCTTTCAAAAAATGTCTATTGGTTCTAAAGCTTGCAAAAGAGTGTCTATTGGTTCTAAAGCTTGCAAAATAATGTCTATTGATCCTAAAGCTTGCACAAAAAAGTGTCTATTGGTTCTAAAGATTGCGAAAACGGTGCCTATTGGTTCTAAAGCATGCAAAAAAAGGTATATTGGTTCTAAAGCTTGCAAAAAACATGTCTATTGGTTCTAAAGCTTTCAAAAAATGTCTATTGGTTCTAAAGCTTTCAAAAAAGTATATTGGTTCTAAAGCTTGCTGAAAAATGCTGATTGGTTCTAAAGCTTGCAAAACGATGTCTATTGGTTCTAAAGCTTGCAAAAAAATGTCTATTGGTTCTAAAGCTTCCAAAAAAATGTCTATTGGTTCAAAAGCTAGCAAAAGGTGTCTCTATTGGTTCTAAAGCTTGCAAAAAATGTCTATTGGTTCTAAAGCTTGCAAAAAATGTCTATTGGTTCTAAAGCTTGCAAAAAAATGTCTATTGATTCTAAAGCTTCCACAAAAAGTGTCTATTGGTTCTAAAGATTGCGGAAAAGGTGCCTATTGGTTCTAAAGCATGCAAAAAAAATGTATATTGCTTCTAAAGCTTGCAAAAAAAATGTCTATTGGTTCTAAAGCTTGCAAAATAGTGTCTATTCGTTCTAAAGCTTTCAAAAAAGTCTATTGGTTCTAAAGCTTGCAGGAAAATGCTGATTGGTTCTAAAGCTTGCAAAACGATGTCTATTGGTTCTAAAGCTTGCAAAAAAATGTCTATTGGTTCTAAAGCTTGCAAAAAAATGTCTATTGGTTCTAAAGCTTGTAGAACAATGCTTATTGGTTCTAAAGCTTGCAAAACGATGTCTATTGGTTCTAAAGCTTGCAAAAAAATGTCTATTGGTTCTAAAGCTTCCAAAAAAATGTCTATTGGTTCAAAAGCTAGCAAAAGGTGTCTCTATTGGTTCTAAAGCTTGCAAAAAATGTCTATTGGTTCTAAAGCTTGCAAAAAATGTCTATTGGTTCTAAAGCTTGCAAAAAAATGTCTATTGATTCTAAAGCTTCCACAAAAAGTGTCTATTGGTTCTAAAGATTGCGGAAAAGGTGCCTATTGGTTCTAAAGCATGCAAAAAAATGTATATTGCTTCTAAAGCTTGCAAAAAAAATGTCTATTGGTTCTAAAGCTTGCAGGAAAATGCTGATTGGTTCTAAAGCTTGCAAAACGATGTCTATTGGTTCTAAAGCTTGCAAAAAAATGTCTATTGGTTCTAAAGCTTGCAAAAAAATGTCTATTGGTTCTAAAGCTTGTAGAACAATGCTTATTGGTTCTAAAGCTTGCAAAACAATGCCTATTGGTTCTAAAACTTGCAAAAAATGTCTATTGGTTCTAAAGCTTGCAAAAAGTGTCTATTGGTTCTAAAGCTTGCAAAAGAGTGTCTATTGGTTATAAAGCTTGCAAAATAATGTCTATTGATCCTAAAGCTTGCACAAAAATGTGTCTATTGCAAGCTTTAGAACCAATAGACGTGTTTTGCAAGCTTTAGAACCAATAGACATATTATTGCTAGCTTTAGAACCAAGAGACGTGTTTTGCAAGCTTTAGAACCAATAGACACTATTTTGCAAGCTTTAGAAACAATATATACATTTTTGCAAGCTTTAGAACAATTAGAGAAACTTTTTGCAAGCTTTAGAAACAATAGACATTTTTTTGTAAGCTTTGGAACCAATGGACATTTTTTTGCAAGCTTTAGAAGCAACAGACATTTTTCTGCAAGGTTTAAAACCAATAGATTTTATGCATGCTTTAGAAAGAATAGAGACACTTTTTGCAAGCTTTAGAAGCAATATACATTTTTTGCAAGCTTTAGAACCTATAGACACCTTTTTTGCAAGCTTTAGAACCAATAGACATTTTTTGCAAGCTTTAGAACTAATAGAGACACTTTTTGCAAGCTTTAGAACCAATAGATATATTTTTTGCAAGCTTTAGAACCAGCAGCCATTTTTTTTGCAAGCGTTATAACCAATATACATTGTTTTGCAAGCTTTAGAACCAATAGACATGTTTTGCAAGCTTTAGAACCAATAGACACTTTTTTTGCAAGATTTAGAATCAATAGACACTTTTTTTGCAAGCTTTGGAACTAATAGACACTTTTTGCAAGCTTTAGAACCAATAGAGACACTTTTTGCAAGCTTTAGGACCAATAGACATTTTTTGCAAGTTTTAGAACCAATGGACACTTTTTTGCAAGCTTTGGAACCAATAGACATTTTTTGCAAGTTTTAGAATCAATGGACACTTTTTTGCAAGCTTTGGAACCAATAGACATTTTTTGCAAGCTTTAGAACCAATAGAGACACTTTTGCAAGCTTTAGAACCAATAGACATTTTTTGAAAGCTTTAGAACTAATAGACATGTTTTGCAAGTTTTAGAACCAATGGACACCTTTTTGCAAGCTTTGGAACCAATAGACATTTTGTTGCAAGCTTTAGAACCAATAGAGACACTTTTGCAAGCTTTAGAACCAATAGACATTTTTTGAAAGCTTTAGAACGAATAGACATTTTTTGCAAGCTTTAGAACTAATAGACATTTTTTGCAAGCTTTAGAACCAATAGACACTATTTGCAAGCTTTAGAAACAATAGACATTTTTTGCAAGCTTTAGAACCAATAGACATTGTTTCCAAGCTTTAGAACCATTAGAGAAACGTTTTTCAAGCTTTAGAACCAATAGACATTTTTTGAAAGCTTTAGAACCAATAGACATTTTTTTTGCAAGCTTTAGAACCAATATACTTTTTTTGCATGCTTTAGAACCAATAGGCACATTTTTCGCAATCTTTTGCTAGCTTTTGAACCAATAGACATTTTTTTGGAAGCTTTGGTACCAATAGACATTTTTTTCCAAGCTTTAGAAGCAATAGAGAAACTTCTTGCAAGCTTTTGAACCAATAGACATTTTTTTTGTAAGCTTTAGAACCAATAAACATTTTTGCAAGCTTTAGAACCAATGGAAACGATGTTTGCAAGCTTTAGAACCAATAGACATTTTTTGCAAGCTTTAGAACCAATGGAGACGCTTTTTGCAAGCTTTAGAACCAAGATACATTTTTTGCAAGCTTTAGAACCAATAGACACCTTTTTTGCAAGCTTTAGAATCAATAGACATTTTTTGCAAGCTTTAGAAACAATAGACTTTTTTGAAAGCTTTAGAACCAATAGACAGCTTTTTTGCAAGCTTTAGAACCAATAGACGTGTTTTGCAAGCTTTAGACCCAATAGACATATTATTGCAAGCTTTAGAACCAATAGACATGTTTTTGCAAGCTTTAGAACGAATAGACATTTTTTGCATGCTTTAGAACCAATACACGCTTTTTTGCAAGCTTTAGAACCATTAGATACACTTTTTGCAAGCTTTAGAACCAATAGACATTTTTTGCAAGTTTTAGAACCAATAGACATTGTTTTGCAAGCTTTAGAACCAATAAGCATTTTTCTGCAAGCTTTAGAACCAATAGACATTTTTTGCAAGCTTTAGAACCAATGGACACGTTTTTACAAGCTTTGGAACCAATCGACATTTTTTGCAAGCTTTAGAACCAATAGACACTTTTTGCAAGCTTTAGAACCAATAGACATTTTTTGCAAGCTTTTGAACCAATAGACATTGTTTCCAAGCTTTAGAACCATTAGAGAAACTTTTTTCAAGCTTTAGAACCAATAGACATTTTTGAAAGCTTTAGAACCAATAGACATTTTTTTTGCAAACTTTAGAACCAATATACATTTTATTGCATGCTTTAGAACCAATAGGCACATTTTTGCAATCTTTAGAACCAATAGAGACACCTTTTGCTAGCTTTTGAACCAATAGACATTTTTTTGGAAGCTTTGGAACCAATAGACATTGTTTTGCAAGCTTTAGAAGCAATAGAGAAACTTCTTGCAAGCTTTAGAACCAATAGATATTTTTTTGTAAGCTTTAGAACCAATAGACATTTTTGCAAGCTTTAGAACCAATGGAAACGATGTTTGCAAGCTTTAGAACCAATAGACACTTTTTTGCAAGCTTTAGAACCAATAGACATTTTTTGCAAGCTTTAGAACCAATATAGACACTTTTTACAAGCTTTAGAACCAATATACATTTTTTTTGCAAGCTTTAGAACCAATAGACATTTTTTGCAAGCTTTAGAACCAATGGAGACGCTTTTTGCAAGCTTTAGAACCAAAATACATTTTTTGCAAGCTTTAGAACCAATAGAGACACTTTTTGCAAGCTTTAGAACAAATAGATATATTTTGCAAGCTGTAGAACCAATAGACATTTTTTTGCAAGCTTTAGAACCAATAGAAATCGTTTTGCAAGCTTTAGAACCAATCAGCATTTTTCTGCAAGCTTTAGAACCAATAGACATTTTTTGCAAGCTTTAGAACCAATAGACGTGTTTTGCAAGCTTTAGAACCAATATACATATTATTGCAAGCTTTAGAACCAATAGACATGTTTTTGCAAGCTTTAGAACGAATAGACATTGTTTTGCAAGCTTTAGAACCAATAAGCATTTTTTTGCAAGCTTTAGAACCAATAGACATTTTTGCAAGTTTTAGAACCAATAGACATTGTTTTGCAAGCTTTAGAACCAATAAGCATTTTTCTGCAAGCTTTAGAACCAATAGACATTTTTTTGCAAGCTTTAGAACCAATGGACACTTTTTTACAAGCTTTGGAACCAATAGACATTTTTTGCAAGCTTTAGAACCAATAAGCATTTTTCAGCAAGCTTTAGAACCAATATACGTGTTTTGCAAGCTTTAGAACCAATAGACATATTATTGCAAGCTTTAGAACCAATAGACATTTTTTTTGCAAGCTTTAGAACCAATAAAGACACTTTTTGCAAGCTTTAGAACCAATAGACATTTTTTGAAAGCTTTAGAACCAATAGACATGTTTTTGCCAGCTTTAGAACGAATATACATTGTTTTGCAAGCTTTAGAACCAATAGAGACACTTTTTGCAAGCTTTAGAACCAATAGACATTTTTTGAAAGCTTTAGAACCAATAGACATTTTTTGCAAGCTTTAGAACTAATAGACATTTTTTGCAAGGTTTAGAACGAATAGACTCTATTTTGCAAGCTTTAGAAACAATGGACATGTTTTGAAAGCTTTAGAACCAATAGACATTTTTCCAAACTTTAGAACCATTAGAGAAACTTTTTGCAAGGTTTAGAACCAATATACATTTTTTGAAAGCTTTAGAACCAATAGACATTTCTTTTGCAAGCTTTAGAACCAATAGACATCGTTTTGCAAGCTTTAGAACCAATCAGCATTTTTCTGCAAGCTTTAGAGCCAATAGACTTTTTTGAAAGCTTTAGAATCAATAGACAGTTTTTTTGCAAGCTTTAGAACCAATATACGTGTTTTGCAAGCTTTAGAACCAATAGACATATTATTGCAAGCTTTAGAACCAATAGACATGTTTTTGAAAGCTTTAGAACGAATAGACATTGTTTTGCAAGCTTTAGAACCAATAAGCATTTTTATGCAAGCTTTAGAACCAACAGACATGTTTTTGCAAGCTTTAGAACGAATAGACATTGTTTTGCAAGTTTAGAACCAATAAGCATTTTTATGCAAGCTTTAGGACCAAGAGACATTTTTTTGCATGCTTTAGAACCAATACACACTTTTTTGCAAGCTTTAGAACCATTATATACACGTTTTGCAAGCTTTAGAACTAATAGACATTTATTTGCAATGTTTAGAACGAATATACTCTATTTTGCAAGCTTTAGAAACAATGGACATGTTTTGAAAGCTTTAGAACCAATAGACATTTTTCCAAACTTTAGAACCATTAGAGAAACTTTTTGCAAGGTTTAGAACCAATATACATTTTTTGAAAGCTTTAGAACCAATAGACATTTTTTTTGCAAGCTTTAGAACCAATAGACATCGTTTTGCAAGCTTTAGAACCAATCAGCATTTTTCTGCAAGCTTTAGAACCAATAGACTTTTTTGAAAGCTTTAGAACCAATAGACAGTTTTTTTGCAAGCTTTAGAACCAATATACGTGTTTTGCAAGCTTTAGAACCAATAGACATATTATTGCAAGCTTTAGAACCAATAGACATGTTTTTGAAAGCTTTAGAACGAATAGACATTGTTTTGCAAGCTTTAGAACCAATAAGCATTTTTATGCAAGCTTTAGAACCAACAGACATGTTTTTGCAAGCTTTAGAACGAATAGACATTGTTTTGCAAGTTTAGAACCAATAAGCATTTTTATGCAAGCTTTAGGACCAAGAGACATTTTTTTGCATGCTTTAGAACCAATACACACTTTTTTGCAAGCTTTAGAACCATTATATACACGTTTTGCAAGCTTTAGAACTAATAGACATTTATTTGCAATGTTTAGAACGAATATACTCTATTTTGCAAGCTTTAGAAACAATGGACATGTTTTGAAAGCTTTAGAACCAATAGACATTTTTCCAAACTTTAGAACCATTAGAGAAACTTTTTGCAAGGTTTAGAACCAATATACATTTTTTGAAAGCTTTAGAACCAATAGACATTTTTTTTGCAAGCTTTAGAACCAATAGACATCGTTTTGCAAGCTTTAGAACCAATCAGCATTTTTCTGCAAGCTTTAGAACCAATAGACTTTTTTGAAAGCTTTAGAACCAATAGACAGCTTTTTTGCAAGCTTTAGAACCAATATACGTGTTTTGCAAGCTTTAGAACCAATAGACATATTATTGCAAGCTTTAGAACCAATAGACATTTTTTTGCAAGCTTTAGAACCAATAAAGACACTTTTTGCAAGCTTTAGAACCAATAGACATTTTTTGAAAGCTTTAGAACCAATAGACATGTTTTTGCCAGCTTTAGAACGAATATACATTGTTTTGCAAGCTTTAGAACCAATAGAGACACTTTTTGCAAGCTTTAGAACCAATAGACATTTTTTGAAAGCTTTAGAACCAATAGACATTTTTTGCAAGCTTTAGAACTAATAGACATTTTTTTGCAAGGTTTAGAACGAATAGACTCTATTTTGCAAGCTTTAGAAACAATGGACATGTTTTGAAAGCTTTAGAACCAATAGACATTTTTCCAAACTTTAGAACCATTAGAGAAACTTTTTGCAAGGTTTAGAACCAATATACATTTTTTGAAAGCTTTAGAACCAACAGACATTTTTTTTTGCAAGCTTTAGAACCAATAGACATCGTTTTGCAAGCTTTAGAACCAATCAGCATTTTTCTGCAAGCTTTAGAACCAATAAACTTTTTTGAAAGCTTTAGAACCAATAGACAGCTTTTTTGCAAGCTTTAGAACCAATATACGTGTTTTGCAAGCTTTAGAACCAATATACATATTATTGCAAGCTTTAGAACCAATAGACATGTTTTTGCAAGCTTTAGAACGAATAGACATTGTTTTGCAAGCTTTAGAACCAATAAGCATTTTTATGCAAGCTTTAGAACCAACAGACATGTTTTTGCAAGCTTTAGAACGAATAGACATTGTTTTGCAAGTTTAGAACCAATAAGCATTTTTATGCAAGCTTTAGGACCAAGAGACATTTTTTTGCATGCTTTAGAACCAATACACACTTTTTTGCAAGCTTTAGAACCATTAGATACACTTTTTGCAAGCTTTAGAACTAATAGACATTTTTTTGCAAGGTTTAGAACGAATAGACTCTATTTTGCAAGCTTTAGAAACAATGGACATGTTTTGAAAGCTTTAGAACCAATAGACATTTTTCCAAACTTTAGAACCATTAGAGAAACTTTTTGCAAGGTTTAGAACCAATATACATTTTTTGAAAGCTTTAGAACCAATAGACATTTTTTTTGCAAGCTTTAGAACCAATAGACATCGTTTTGCAAGCTTTAGAACCAATCAGCATTTTTCTGCAAGCTTTAGAACCAATAGACTTTTTTGAAAGCTTTAGAACCAATAGACAGCTTTTTTGCAAGCTTTAGAACCAATATACGTGTTTTGCAAGCTTTAGAACCAATAGACATATTATTGCAAGCTTTAGAACCAATAGACATTTTTTTGCAAGCTTTAGAACCAATAAAGACACTTTTTGCAAGCTTTAGAACCAATAGACATTTTTTGAAAGCTTTAGAACCAATAGACATGTTTTTGCCAGCTTTAGAACGAATATACATTGTTTTGCAAGCTTTAGAACCAATAGAGACACTTTTTGCAAGCTTTAGAACCAATAGACATTTTTTGAAAGCTTTAGAACCAATAGACATTGTTTGCAAGCTTTAGAACTAATAGACATTTTTTTGCAAGGTTTAGAACGAATAGACTCTATTTTGCAAGCTTTAGAAACAATGGACATGTTTTGAAAGCTTTAGAACCAATAGACATTTTTCCAAACTTTAGAACCATTAGAGAAACTTTTTGCAAGGTTTAGAACCAATATACATTTTTTGAAAGCTTTAGAACCAATAGACATTTTTTTTGCAAGCTTTAGAACCAATAGACATCGTTTTGCAAGCTTTAGAACCAATCAGCATTTTTCTGCAAGCTTTAGAACCAATAGACTTTTTTGAAAGCTTTAGAACCAATAGACAGCTTTTTTGCAAGCTTTAGAACCAATATACGTGTTTTGCAAGCTTTAGAACCAATAGACATATTATTGCAAGCTTTAGAACCAATAGACATGTTTTTGCAAGCTTTAGAACGAATAGACATTGTTTTGCAAGCTTTAGAACCAATAAGCATTTTTATGCAAGCTTTAGAACCAACAGACATGTTTTTGCAAGCTTTAGAACGAATAGACATTGTTTTGCAAGTTTAGAACCAATAAGCATTTTTATGCAAGCTTTAGGACCAAGAGACATTTTTTGCATGCTTTAGAACCAATACACACTTTTTTGCAAGCTTTAGAACCATTAGATACACTTTTTGCAAGCTTTAGAACCAATATACATTTTTTGCAAGTTTTAGAACCAATAGACATTGTTTTGCAAGCTTTAGAACCAATAAGCATTTTTCTGCAAGCTTTAGAACCAATAGACATTTTTTTGCAAGCTTTAGAACCAATGGACACTTTTTTACAAGCTTTGGAACCAATAGACATTTCTTGCAAGCTTTAGAACCAATAGATACACTTTTTGCAAGCTTTAGAACCAATAGACATTTTTTTGCAAGTTTTAGAACCAATAGGCATTGTTTTGCAAGCTTTAGAACCAATAAGCATTGTTCTATTGGTTCTAAAGCTTGCAAAAAGTGTCTATTGGTTCTAAAGCTTGCAAAAGAGTGTCTATTGGTTCTAAAGCTTGCAAAATAATGTCTATTGATCCTAAAGCTTGCACAAAAAAGTGTCTATTGGTTCTAAAGATTGCGAAAAAGGTGCCTATTGGTTCTAAAGCTTGCACAAAAAGTGTCTATTGGTTCTAAAGATTGCGAAAACGGTGCCTATTGGTTCTAAAGCATGCAAAAAAAAGTATATTGGTTCTAAAGCTTGCAAAAAAAATGTCTCTTGGTTCTAAAGCTTTCAAAAAATGTCTATTGGTTCTAAAGCTTGAAAAAAGTTTCTCTAATGGTTCTAAAGCTTGGAAACAATGTCTATTGGTTCTAAAGCTTGCACAAAATGTATATTGTTTCTAAAGCATGCAAATAGTGTCTATTGGTTCTAAAGCTTGCAAAAAAATGTCTATTAGTTCTAAAGCTTGCAAAAAATGTCTATTCGTTCTAAAGCTTTCAAAAAATGTCTATTGGTTCTAAAGCTTGCAAAAGTGTCTCTATTGGTTCTAAAGCTTGCAAAAAATGTCTATTGGTTCCAAAGCTTGCAAAAAAGTGTCCATTGGTTCTAAAACTTACAAAAAATGTCTATTGGTTCTAAAGCTTGCAAAACGTGTCTCTATTGGTTCTAAAGATTGCAAAAAATGTCTATTGGTTCCAAAGCTTGCAAAAAAAGTGTCTATTGATTCTAAATCTTGCAAAAAAGTGTCTATTGGTTCTAAAGCTTGCAAAACATGTCTATTGGTTCTAAAGCTTGCAAAACAATGTATATTGGTTATAACGCTTGCAAAAAAAATGGCTGTTGGTTCTAAAGCTTGTAAAAATATATCTATTGGTTCTAAAGCTTGCAAAAAGTGTCTCTATTAGTTCTAAAGCTTGCAAAAAATGTCTATTGGTTCTAAAGCTTGCAAAAAAGGTGTCTATAGGTTCTAAAGCTTGGAAAAAATGTATTTTGGTTCTAAAGCTTGCAAAAAGCGTCTCCATTGGTTCTAAAGCTTGCAAAAAATGTCTATTGGTTCTAAAGCTTGCAAAAAAAATGTATATTGGTTCTAAAGCTTGCAAAAAGTGGCTCTATTCTTTCTAAAGCATGCAAAAAATGTCTATTGGTTTTAAAGCTTGCAGAAAAATGTCTGTTGCTTCTAAAGCTTGCAAAAAAATGTCCATTGGTTCCAAAGCTTGCAAAAAAATGTCTATTGTTTCTAAAGCTTGCAAAAAGTTTCTCTAATGGTTCTAAAGCTTGCAAAAAATGTATATATTGTTTCTAAAGCTTGCAAAATAGTGTCTATTGGTTCCAAAGCTTGCAAAAAATGTCTAATAGTTCTAATGCGTGCAAAACATGTCTATTGTTTCTAAAGCTTTCAAAAAATGTATATTGGTTCTAAAGCTTGCAAAAAGTGGCTCTATTGGTTCTAAAGCTTGCAAAAAATGTCTATTGTTTCCAAAGTTTGCAAAAAAAGTGTCCATTGGTTCTAAAGCTTGCAAAAAAATGTCTATTGGTTCTAAAGCTTGCAGAAAAATGCTTATTGGTTCTAAAGCTTGCAAAAAATGTCTATTGGTTCTAAAGCTTGCAAAAAGTCTATCTATTGGTTTTAAAGCTTGCAAAAAATGTCTATTGGTTCTAAATCTTGCAAAACATGTCTATTGGTTTTAAAGCTTGCAGAAAAATGTCTATTGCTTCTAAAGCTTGATAAAAATGTCTATTGGTTCCAAAGCTTGCAAACAAATGTCTATTGGTTCTAAAGCTTGCAAAAAGTTTATCTAATGGTTCTAAAGCTTGCAAAAAATGTCTATTGGTTCTAAAGCTTGCAACAAATGTGTAATGGTTCTAAAGCTTGCAAAGTAGTGTCTATTGGTTCTAAAGCTTGCAAAAAATGTATATTAGTGTTAAAGCTTGCAAAACATGTCTATTGGTTCTAAAGCTTTCAAAAAATGTCTATTGGTTCTAAAGCTTGCAAAAAGTGTCTCTATTGGTTCTAAAGCTTGCAAAAATTGTCTATTGGTTCAAAAGCTTGCAAAAAATTGCCCATTGGTTCTGAAGCTTGCAAAAAAAATCTCTTGGTTCTAAAGCTTGCAAAACAATGTTTATTGTTTCTAAAGCTTGCAAAACAATGTTTATTGGTTCTAAAGCTTGCAGAAAAATGTCTCTTGCTTCTAAAGCTTGCAGAAAAATGTCTATTGCTTCTAAAGCTTGCAAAAAAAGTCTATTGGTTCCAAAGCTTGCAAAAAAATGTTTATTGGTTCAAAAGCTAGCAAAACGTGTCTCTATTGGTTCTAAAGCTTGCAAAAAATGTCTATTGGTTCTAATGCTTGCAAAAAGTGTATCTATTGGTTCTAAAGCTTGCAAAAATGTCTATTGGTTCCAAAGCTTGCAAACTGAGTGTCTATTGATTCTAAAGCTTGCAAAAATGTGTCTATTGGTTCTAAAGTTTGCAAAAAAATGTCTATTGGTTCTAAAGCTTGCAAAAAGTGTATCTATTGATTCTAAAGCTTGCAAAAAAATGTCTATTGGTTCCAAAGCTTGCAAAAAAATGCTTATTGGTTCTAAAGCTAGCAAAAAGATTCTCTAATAGTTCTAAAGCTTGCAAAAAATGTCTGTTGGTTCTAAAGCTTGCAAAAAGTGTATCTATTGATTCTAAAGCTTGCAAAAAATGTCTATTGGTTCCAAAGCTTGCAAAAAAATGTCTATTGGTTCTAAAGCTTGCAAAAAGATTCTCTAATGGTTCTAAAGCTTGCAAAAATGACTATTGGTTCTAAAGCTTGCAAAAAAATGTCTATTGGTTCTAAAGCTTGCAAAAAAGTGTCTATTGGTTCTAAAGCTTGCAACAAATGTCTATTGGTTCTAAAGCTTGCAAAAAAGTTGTCTATTGGTTCTAAAGCTTGCAAAAAAAGTGTCTATTGGTTCTAAAGCTTTCAAAAAAGTCTATTGGTTCTAAAGCTTGCAGAAAAATGCTGATTGGTTCTAAAGCTTGCAAAACAATGTATATTGGTTATAAAGCTTGCAAAAAATGTCTATTGGTTCTGAAGCTTGCAAGAATATATAAATTGGTTCTAAAGCTTGCAAAAAGTGTCTCTATTGGTTCTAAAGCTTGCATAAAATGTCTATTGGTTCCAAAGCTTGCAAAAAAGGTGTCTATTGATTCTAAAGCTTGCAAAAAAATGTCTATTGGTTCCAAAGCTTGCAAAAAAATTTCTATTGGGTCTAAAGCTTGCAAGAAGATTGTCCAATGGTTCTAAAGCATGCAAAAATGTCTATTGGTTCTAAATCTTGCAAAACATGTCTATTGGTTCTAAAGCTTGCAAATAGTGTCTATTGGTTCTAAATCTTGCAAAAAAATGTCTATTAGTTCTAAAGCTTGCAAAACATGTCTATTGGTTCTAAAGCTTTCAAAAAATGTCTATTGGTTCTAAAGCTTGCACAAAGTGTGTCTATTGGTTCTAAAGCTTGCAAAAAAAGTATTTATTCCAAAGTTTGCAAAAAAAAGTGTCTATTGATTCTAAATCTTGCAAAAAAGTGTTTATTCGTTCTAAAGCTTGCAAAAAGCGTTTCCATTGGTTCTAAAGCTTGCAAACATGTCTATTGGTTCTAAAGCTTTCAAAAAATGTCTATTGGTTCTAAAGCTTGCACAAAGTGTGTCTATTGGTTCTAAAGCTTGCAAAAAAAGTATTTATTCCAAAGTTTGCAAAAAAAGTGTCTATTGATTCTAAATCTTGCAAAAAAGTGTTTATTCGTTCTAAAGCTTGCAAAAAGCGTTTCCATTGGTTCTAAAGCTTGCAAAAATGTCTATTGGTTCTAAAGCTTGCAAAACAATGTATATTGGTTCTAAAGCTTGCAAACAGATTCTCTATTGGTTCTAAAGCTTGCAAAAAATGTCTATTGGTTCTAAATCTTGCAAAACATGTCTATTGGTTTTAAAGCTTGCAGAAAAATGTCTATTGCTTCTAAAGCTTGATAAAAATGTCTATTGGTTCCAAAGCTTGCAAAAAGTTTATCTAATGGTTCTAAAGCTTGCAAAAAATGTCTATTGGTTCTAAAGCTTGCAACAAATGTGTAATGGTTCTAAAGCTTGCAAAGTAGTGTCTATTGGTTCTAAAGCTTGCAAAAAATGTATATTAGTGTTAAAGCTTGCAAAACATGTCTATTGGTTCTAAAGCTTTCAAAAAATGTCTATTGGTTCTAAAGCTTGCAAAAAAAATCTCTTGGTTCTAAAGCTTGCAAAACAATGTTTATTGTTTCTAAAGCTTGCAAAACAATGTTTATTGGTTCTAAAGCTTGCAGAAAAATGTCTCTTGCTTCTAAAGCTTGCAGAAAAAGTCTATTGGTTCCAAAGCTTGCAAAAAAATGTTTATTGGTTCAAAAGCTAGCAAAACGTGTCTCTATTGGTTCTAAAGCTTGCAAAAAATGTCTATTGGTTCTAAAGCTTGCAAAAAGTGTATCTATTGGTTCTAAAGCTTGCAAAAATGTCTATTGGTTCCAAAGCTTGCAAACTGAGTGTCTATTGATTCTAAAGCTTGCAAAAATGTGTCTATTGGTTCTAAAGTTTGCAAAAAAATGTCTATTGGTTCTAAAGCTTGCAAAACGTGTATCTATTGATTCTAAAGCTTGCAAAAAAATGTCTATTGGTTCCAAAGCTTGCAAAAAAATGCTTATTGGTTCTAAAGCTAGCAAAAAGATTCTCTAATAGTTCTAAAGCTTGCAAAAAATGTCTGTTGGTTCTAAAGCTTGCAAAAAGTGTATCTATTGATTCTAAAGCTTGCAAAAAATGTCTATTGGTTCCAAAGCTTGCAAAAAAATGTCTATTGGTTCTAAAGCTTGCAAAAAGATTCTCTAATGGTTCTAAAGCTTGCAAAAATGACTATTGGTTCTAAAGCTTGCAAAAAAATGTCTATTGGTTCTAAAGCTTGCAAAAAAGTGTCTATTGGTTCTAAAGCTTGCAACAAATGTCTATTGGTTCTAAAGCTTGCAAAAAAGTTGTCTATTGGTTCTAAAGCTTGCAAAAAAAGTGTCTATTGGTTCTAAAGCTTTCAAAAAAGTCTATTGGTTCTAAAGCTTGCAGAAAAATGCTGATTGGTTCTAAAGCTTGCAAAACAATGTATATTGGTTATAAAGCTTGCAAAAAATGTCTATTGGTTCTGAAGCTTGCAAGAATATATAAATTGGTTCTAAAGCTTGCAAAAAGTGTCTCTATTGGTTCTAAAGCTTGCATAAAATGTCTATTGGTTCCAAAGCTTGCAAAAAAGGTGTCTATTGATTCTAAAGCTTGCAAAAAAATGTCTATTGGTTCCAAAGCTTGCAAAAAAAATTCTATTGGGTCTAAAGCTTGCAAGAAGATTCTCCAATGGTTCTAAAGCATGCAAAAATGTCTATTGGTTCTAAATCTTGCAAAACATGTCTATTGGTTCTAAAGCTTGCAAATAGTGTCTATTGGTTCTAAATCTTGCAAAAAAATGTCTATTAGTTCTAAAGCTTGCAAAACATGTCTATTGGTTCTAAAGCTTTCAAAAAATGTCTATTGGTTCTAAAGCTTGCACAAAGTGTGTCTATTGGTTCTAAAGCTTGCAAAAAAAGTATTTATTCCAAAGTTTGCAAAAAAAGTGTCTATTGATTCTAAATCTTGCAAAAAAGTGTTTATTCGTTCTAAAGCTTGCAAAAAGCGTTTCCATTGGTTCTAAAGCTTGCAAAAATGTCTATTGGTTCTAAAGCTTGCAAAACAATGTATATTGGTTCTAAAGCTTGCAAAACATGTCTATTGGTTCTAAAGCTTTCAAAAAATGTCTATTGGTTCTAAAGCTTGCACAAAGTGTGTCTATTGGTTCTAAAGCTTGCAAAAAAAGTATTTATTCCAAAGTTTGCAAAAAAAGTGTCTATTGATTCTAAATCTTGCAAAAAAGTGTTTATTCGTTCTAAAGCTTGCAAAAAGCGTTTCCATTGGTTCTAAAGCTTGCAAAAATGTCTATTGGTTCTAAAGCTTGCAAAACAATGTATATTGGTTCTAAAGCTTGCAAACAGATTCTCTATTGGTTCTAAAGCTTGCAAAAAATGTCTATTGGTTCTAAATCTTGCAAAACATGTCTATTGGTTTTAAAGCTTGCAGAAAAATGTCTATTGCTTCTAAAGCTTGATAAAAATGTCTATTGGTTCCAAAGCTTGCAAAAAGTTTATCTAATGGTTCTAAAGCTTGCAAAAAATGTCTATTGGTTCTAAAGCTTGCAACAAATGTGTAATGGTTCTAAAGCTTGCAAAGTAGTGTCTATTGGTTCTAAAGCTTGCAAAAAATGTATATTAGTGTTAAAGCTTGCAAAACATGTCTATTGGTTCTAAAGCTTTCAAAAAATGTCTATTGGTTCTAAAGCTTGCAAAAAGTGTCTCTATTGGTTCTAAAGCTTGCAAAAAATGTCTATTGGTTCAAAAGCTTGCAAAAAATTGCCCATTGGTTCTGAAGCTTGCAAAAAAAATCTCTTGGTTCTAAAGCTTGCAAAACAATGTTTATTGTTTCTAAAGCTTGCAAAACAATGTTTATTGGTTCTAAAGCTTGCAGAAAAATGTCTCTTGCTTCTAAAGCTTGCAGAAAAAGTCTATTGGTTCCAAAGCTTACAAAAAAATGTTTATTGGTTCAAAAGCTAGCAAAACGTGTCTCTATTGGTTCTAAAGCTTGCAAAAAATGTCTATTGGTTCTAAAGCTTGCAAAAAGTGTATCTATTGGTTCTAAAGCTTGCAAAAATGTCTATTGGTTCCAAAGCTTGCAAACTGAGTGTCTATTGATTCTAAAGCTTGCAAAAATGTGTCTATTGGTTCTAAAGTTTGCAAAAAAATGTCTATTGGTTCTAAAGCTTGCAAAAAGTGTATCTATTGATTCTAAAGCTTGCAAAAAATGTCTATTGGTTCCAAAGCTTGCAAAAAAATGCTTATTGGTTCTAAAGCTAGCAAAAAGATTCTCTAATGGTTCTAAAGCTTGCAAAAAATGTCTGTTGGTTCTAAAGCTTGCAAAAAGTGTATCTATTGATTCTAAAGCTTGCAAAAAATGTCTATTGGTTCCAAAGCTTGCAAAAAAATGTCTATTGGTTCTAAAGCTTGCAAAAAGATTCTCTAATGGTTCTAAAGCTTGCAAAAATGACTATTGGTTCTAAAGCTTGCAAAAAAATGTCTATTGGTTCTAAAGCTTGCAAAAAAGTGTCTATTGGTTCTAAAGCTTGCAACAAATGTCTATTGGTTCTAAAGCTTGCAAAAAAGTTGTCTATTGGTTCTAAAGCTTGCAAAAAAAGTGTCTATTGGTTCTAAAGCTTTCAAAAAAGTCTATTGGTTCTAAAGCTTGCAGCAAAATGCTGATTGGTTCTAAAGCTTGCAAAACAATGTATATTGGTTATAAAGCTTGCAAAAAATGTCTATTGGTTCTGAAGCTTGCAAGAATATATAAATTGGTTCTAAAGCTTGCAAAAAGTGTCTCTATTGGTTCTAAAGCTTGCATAAAATGTCTATTGGTTCCAAAGCTTGCAAAAAAGGTGTCTATTGATTCTAAAGCTTGCAAAAAAACGTCTATTGGTTCCAAAGCTTGCAAAAAAAATTCTATTGGGTCTAAAGCTTGCAAGAAGATTCTCCAATGGTTCTAAAGCATGTAAAAATGTCTATTGGTTCTAAATCTTGCAAAACATGTCTATTGGTTCTAAAGCTTGCAAATAGTGTCTATTGGTTCTAAATCTTGCAAAAAAATGTCTATTAGTTCTAAAGCTTTCAAAAAAGGTGTCTATAGGTTCTAAAGCTTGCAAAAAATGTATTTTGGTTCTAAAGCTTGCAAAAAGCGTCTCCATTGGTTCTAAAGCTTGCAAAAAATGTCTATTGGTTCTAAAGCTTGCAAAAAAAATGTATATTGGTTCTAAAGCTTGCAAAAAGTGTCTCTACTCTTTCTAAAGCATGCAAAAAATGTCTATTGGTTTTAAAGCTTGCAGAAAAATGTCTGTTGCTTCTAAAGCTTGCAAAAAAATGTCCATTGGTTCCAAAGCTTGCAAAAAAATGTTTATTGTTTCAAAAGCTTGCAAAAAATTGCCCATTGGTTCTGAAGCTTGCAAAAAAAATCTCTTGGTTCTAAAGCTTGCAAAACAATGTTTATTGTTTCTAAAGCTTGCAAAACAATGTTTATTGGTTCTAAAGCTTGCAGAAAAATTTCTATTGGGTCTAAAGCTTGCAAGAAGATTCTCCAATGGTTCTAAAGCATGCAAAAATGTCTATTGGTTCTAAATCTTGCAAAACATGTCTATTGGTTCTAAAGCTTGCAAATAGTGTCTATTGGTTCTAAATCTTGCAAAAAAATGTCTATTAGTTCTAAAGCTTGCAAAACATGTCTATTGGTTCTAAAGCTTTCAAAAAATGTCTATTTGTTCTAAAGCTTGCACAAAGTGTGTCTATTGGTTCTAAAGCTTGCAAAAAAAGTATTGATTCCAAAGTTTGCAAAAAAAGTGTCTATTGATTCTAAATCTTGCAAAAAAGTGTTTATTCGTTCTAAAACTTGCAAAAAGCGTTTCCATTGGTTCTAAAGCTTGCAAAAATGTCTATTGGTTCTAAAGCTTGCAAAACAATGTATATTGGTTCTAAAGCTTGCAAACAGATTCTCTATTGGTTCTAAAGCTTGCAAAAAATGTCTATTGGTTCTAAAGCTTGCAAAACGTTTCTCTAGTGGTTCTAAAGCTAGGAAAAATGTATATTGGTTCTAAAGCTTGCAAAAAATGTCTATTGGTTCTAAAGCTTGCAAATAGTGTCTATTGGTTCTAAAGCTTGCAAAAAATGTCTATTAGTTCTAAAGCTTGCAAAAAATGTCTATTAGTTCTAAAGCTTGCAAAAAATGTCTATTCGTTCTAAAGCTTTCAAAAAATGTCTATTGGTTCTAAAGCTTGCAAAAGTGTCTCTATTGGTCCTAAAGCTTGCAAAAAATGTCTATTGGTTCTAAAGCTTGCAAAAAAGTGTCCATTGATTCTAAAACTTGCAAAAAATGTCAATTGGTTCTAAAGCTTGCAACAAAATGGCTGTTGGTTCTAAAGCTTGCAAAAAGTGTCTCTATTGGTTCTAAAGCTTGCAAAAAAATGTCTATTGGTTCTAAAGCTTGCAAAAAAGGTGTCTATTGGTTCTAAAGCTTGCAAAAATGTATTTTGGTTCTAAAGCTTGCAAAAAGCGTCTCCATTGGTTCTAAAGCTTGCAAAAAAATGTCTATTGGTTCTAAAGCTTGCAAAAAAATGTCTATTGGTTCTAAAGCTTGCAAAAAAGTGTCTATTGGTTCTAAAGCTTGCAACAAATGTCTATTGGTTCTAAAGCTTGCAAAAAAGTTGTCTATTGGTTCTAAAGCTTGCAAAAAAAGTGTCTATTGGTTCTAAAGCTTTCAAAAAAGTGTATTGGTTCTAAAGCTTGCAGAAAAATGCTGATTGGTTCTAAAGCTTGCAAAACAATGTATATTGGTTATAAAGCGTGCAAAAAATGTCTATTGGTTCTGAAGCTTGCAAGAATATATAAATTGGTTCTAAAGCTTGCAAAAAGTGTCTCTATTGGTTCTAAAGCTTGCATAAAATGTCTATTGGTTCCAAAGCTTGCAAAAAAGGTGTCTATTGATTCTAAAGCTTGCAAAAAAATGTCTATTGGTTCCAAAGCTTGCAAAAAAAATTCTATTGGTTCTAAAGCTTGCAAGAAGATTCTCCAATCGTTCTAAAGCATGCAAAAATGTCTATTAGTTCTAAATCTTGCAAAACATGTCTATTGGTTCTAAAGCTTGCAAATAGTGTCTATTGGTTCTAAATCTTGCAAAAAAATGTCTATTAGTTCTAAAGCTTGCAAAACATGTCTATTGGTTCTAAAGCTTTCAAAAAATGTCTATTGGTTCTAAAGCTTGCACAAAGTGTGTCTATTGGTTCTAAATCTTGCAAAACAATGTATATTGGTTCTAAAGCTTGCAAACAGATTCTCTATTGGTTCTAAAGCTTGCAAAAAATGTCTATTGGTTCTAAAGCTTGCAAAACGTTTCTCTAATGGTTCTAAAGCTTGGAAAAATGTCTATTGGTTCTAAAGCTTGCAAAAAATGTCTATTGGTTCTAAAGCTTGCAAATAGTGTCTATTGGTTCTAAAGCTTGCAAAAAATGTCTATTAGTTCTAAAGCTTGCAAAAAATGTCTATTCGTTCTAAAGCTTTCAAAAAATGTCTATTGGTTCTAAAGCTTGCAAAAGTGTCTCTATTGGTTCTAAAGCTTGCAAAAAAAATGTCCATTGGTTCCAAAGCTTGCAAAAAAATGTCTATTGATTCTAAAGCTTGCAAAAAGTTTCTCTAATGGTTCTAAAGCTTGCAAAAAATGTATATATTTGTTCTAAAGCTTGCAAAATAGTGTCTATTGGTTCTAAAGCTTGCAAAAAAATGTCTAATAGTTCTAAAGCTTGCAAAAAATGTGTATTGTTTCTAAAGCTTTCAAAAAATGTATATTGGTTCTAAAGCTTGCAAAAAGTGGCTCTATTGGTTCTAAAGCTTGAGAAAATGTCTATTGGTTCCAAAGCTTGCAAAAAAGTGTCCATTGGTTCTAAAGCTTGCAAAAAAATGTCTATTGGTTCTAAAGCTTGCAAAAAGTATATCTATTGGTTTTAAAGCTTGCAAAAAATGTCTATTGGTTCCAAAGCTTGCAAAAAAAGTGTCTATTGATTCTAAAGCTTGCAAAAAAGTGTTTATTGTTTCTAAAGTGTGCAAAAAATGTCTATTGGTTCTAAAGCTTGCAGAAAAATGCTTATTGGTTCTAAAGCTTGCAAAGCAATGTCTATTCGTTCTAAAGATTGCAAAAAAAATGTCTATTGGTTCTAAAGCTTGCAATAATATGTCTCTTGGTTCTAAAGCTTGCAAAACACGTCTATTGGTTCTAAAGCTTGCAAAAAAGCTATTGGTTCTAAAGCTTGCAAAAAAGTATCTATTGGTTCTAAAGCTTTCAAAAAAGTCTATTGGTTCTAAAGCTAGCAGAAAAATGCGGATTGGTTCAAAAGCTTGCAAAACGATGTATTGGTTCTCAATCTTGCAAACAAATGTCTATTGGTTCTAAAGCTTGCAAGAATATGTCTATTGGTGCTAAAGCATGCAAAAGTGTCTCTATTGGTTCTAAAGCTTGCAAAACATGTGTCTATTGGTTCTAAGGCTTGCAAAAAGATTGTCTATTGGTTCTAAATTTGCAAAAAATGTCTATTGGTTTTAAAGCTTGCAGAAAAATGTCTATTGCTTCTAAAGCTTGCAAAAAAATGTCTATTGGTTCCAAAGATTGCAAAAAAATGTCTATTGGTTCTAAAGCTTGCAAAAAGTTTCTCTAATGGTTCTAAAGCTTGCAAAAAATGTCAATTGGTTCTAAAGCTTGCAAAACATATCTAATGGTTCTAAAGCTTGCAAAGTAGTTTCTATTGGTTCTAAAGCTTGCAAAAAAATGTATATTAGTGCTAAAGCTTGCAAAAAATGTCTATTGGTTCGAAAGCTTTCTAAAAATGTCTATTGGTTCTAAAGATTGCAAAAAGTGTCTCTATTGGTTCTAAAGCTTGCAAAAAATGTCTATTGGTTCAAAAGCTTGCAAAAAATTGCCCATTGGTTCTAAAGCTTGCAAAAAATATCTCTTGGTTCTAAAGCTTGCAGAAACATGCTTATTGGTTCTAAAGCTTGCAAATCAATGTCTATTGGTTCTAAAGCTTGCAAAAAATGTCTATTGGTTCTAAAGCTTGCAAAAAGTGTATCTATTGGTTCTAAAGCTTGCAAAAATGTCTATTGGTTCCAAAGCTTGCAGAAAAAGTGTCAATTGGTTCTAAAGCTTGCAAAAAGTGTATCTATTGGTTCTAAAGCTTGCAAAAAATGTCTATTGGTTCTAAAGCTTGCAGAAAAATGCTTATTAGTTCTAAAGCTTGCAGAACAATATCTATTGGTTCTAAAGCTTGCAAAAAGTGTCTCTATTGGTTCTAAAGCTTGCGTAAAATGTCTATTGGTTCTAGAGTTTGCAAAAAAGGGGTCTATTGATTCTAAAGCTTCCAAAAAATGTCTATTGGTTCCAAAGCTTGCAAAAAAATGTCTATTGGTTCTAAAGCTTGCAAAAAGTTTCTCTAATGGTTCTAAAGCTTGCAAAAAATGTCTATTGTTTCTAAAGCTTGCAAAAAATGTCTATTGGTTCTAAAGCTTGCAAATAGTGTCTATAGATACTACATCTTGCAAAAAAGTGTTTATTGGTTCTAAAGCTTGCAAAAAATGTCTATTGGTTCTAAAGCTTGCAGAAAAATGCTTATTGGTTCTAAAGCTTGCAAAACAATGTCTATTGGTTCTAAAGCTTGCAAAAAATGTCTATTGCTTCAAAAGCTAGCAAAAAGTGTCTCTATTGGTTCTAAAGCTTCCATAAAATGTCTATTGGTTCTAAAGCTTGCAAAAAAGTGTTTATTGGTTCTAAAGCTTGCAAAAATGTCTATTGGTTCTAAAGCTTGCAGAAAAATGCTGATTGGTTCTAGAGCTTGCAAAAGAATGTCTATTGGTTCTAAAGCTTGCTAAAAAATGTCTGTTGGTTCTAAAGCTTGCAAAAATATGTCTATTAGTTCTAAAGCTTGCAAAAAATGTATATTGGTTCTAAAGCTCAAAAAATGTCTATTGGTTCTAAAGCTTGCAAAAAGGGTGTCTATTGGTTGTAATGCGTGCAAAAAAAGTTTATTGGTTCTAAAGCTTCCAAAAAGCGTTTCCATTGGTTCTAAAGCTCAAAAAATGTCTATTGGTTCTAAAGCTTGCAAAACAATGTATATTGGTTCTAAAGCTTGCAACAAGATTCTCTATTGGTTCTAAAACTTGCAAAAAATGTCTATTGGTTCTAAAGCTTGCAGAAAAATGTCTATTGCTTCTAAAGCTTGCAGAAAAATGTCTATTGCTTCTAAAGCTGGCAAAAAAAGTCTATTGGTTCCAAAGCTTGCAAAAAAATGTCTATTGGTTCAAAAGCTAGCAAAACGTTTCTCTATTGGTTCTAAAGCTTGCAAAACATGTCTATTGGTTCTAAAGCTTGCAAAAAGTGTATCTATTGGTTCTAAAGCTTGCAAAAATGTCTATTGGTTCCAAAGCTTGCAAACAAAGTGTCTATTGATTCTAAAGCTTGCAAAAAAGTGTCTATTGGTTCTAAAGCTTGCAAAAAATGTCTATTGGTTCTAAAGCTTGCAGACAAATGCTTATTGGTTCTAAAGCTTGCAGAACAATATCTATTGGTTCTAAAGCTTGCAAAAAAAATGTCTATTGGTTCTAAAGCTTGCAGAAAAATGCTTATTGGTTCTAAAGCTTGCAAAAAATGTCTATTGGTTCTAAAGCTTGCAAAAAGTCTATCTATTGGTTTTAAAGCTTGCAAAAAATGTCTATTGGTTCTAAATCTTGCAAAACATGTCTATTGGTTTTAAAGCTTGCAGAAAAATGTCTATTGCTTCTAAAGCTTGATAAAAATGTCTATTGGTTCCAAAGCTTGCAAACAAATGTCTATTGGTTCTAAAGCTTGCAAAAAGTTTATCTAATGGTTCTAAAGCTTGCAAAAAATGTCTATTGGTTCTAAAGCTTGCAACAAATGTGTAATGGTTCTAAAGCTTGCAAAGTAGTGTCTATTGGTTCTAAAGCTTGCAAAAAATGTATATTAGTGTTAAAGCTTGCAAAACATGTCTATTGGTTCTAAAGCTTTCAAAAAATGTCTATTGGTTCTAAAGCTTGCAAAAAAGTGTCTATTGGTTCTAAAGCTTGCAAAAAGTGTATCTATTGGTTCTAAAGCTTGCAAAAATGTCTATTGGTTCCAAAGCTTGCAAACTGAGTGTCTATTGATTCTAAAGCTTGCAAAAATGTGTCTATTGGTTCTAAAGTTTGCAAAAAAATGTCACTTGCTTCTAAAGCTTGCAAAAAGTGTATCTATTGATTCTAAAGCTTGCAAAAAATGTCTATTGGTTCCAAAGCTTGCAAAAAAATGCTTATTGGTTCTAAAGCTAGCAAAAAGATTCTCTAATGGTTCTAAAGCTTGCAAAAAATGTCTGTTGGTTCTAAAGCTTGCAAAAAGTGTATCTATTGGTTCTAAAGCTTGCAACAAATGTCTATTGGTTCTAAAGCTTGCAAAAAAGTTGTCTATTGGTTCTAAAGCTTGCAAAAAAAAGTGTCTATTGGTTCTAAAGCTTTCAAAAAAAGTCTATTGGTTCTAAAGCTTGCAGAAAAATGCTGATTGGTTCTAAAGCTTGCAAAACAATGTATATTGGTTATAAAGCTTGGAAAAAATGTCTATTGGTTCTGAAGCTTGCAAGAATATATAAATTGGTTCTAAAGCTTGCAAAAAGTGTCTCTATTGGTTCTAAAGCTTGCATAAAATGTCTATTGGTTCCAAAGCTTGCAAAAAAGGTGTCTATTGATTCTAAAGCTTGCAAAAAAATGTCTATTGGTTCCAAAGCTTGCAAAAAAATTTCTATTGGGTCTAAAGCTTGCAAGAAGATTCTCCAATGGTTCTAAAGCATGCAAAAATGTCTATTGGTTCTAAATCTTGCAAAACATGTCTATTGGTTCTAAAGCTTGCAAATAGTGTCTATTGGTTCTAAATCTTGCAAAAAAATGTCTATTAGTTCTAAAGCTTGCAAAACATGTCTATTGGTTCTAAAGCTTTCAAAAAAATGTCTATTGGTTCTAAAGCTTGCACAAAGTGTGTCTATTGGTTCTAAAGCTTGCAAAAAAAGTATTTATTCCAAAGTTTGCAAAAAAAGTGTCTATTGATTCTAAATCTTGCAAAAAAGTGTTTATTCGTTCTAAAGCTTGCAAAAAGCGTTTCCATTGGTTCTAAAGCTTGCACAAATGTCTATTGGTTCTAAAGCTTGCAAAACAATGTATATTGGTTCTAAAGCTTGCAAACAGATTCTCTATTGGTTCTAAAGCTTGCAAAAAATGTCTATTGGTTCTAAAGCTTGCAAAACGTTTCTCTAATGGTTCTAAAGCTAGGAAAAAGGTATATTGGTTCTAAAGCTTGCAAAAAATGTCTATTGGTTCTAAAGCTTGCAAATAGTGTCTATTGGTTCTAAAGCTTGCAAAAAATGTCTATTAGTTCTAAAGCTTGCAAAAAATGTCTATTCGTTCTAAAGCTTTCAAAAAATGTCTATTGGTTCTAAAGCTTGCAAAAGTGTCTCTATTGGTCCTAAAGCTTGCAAAAAATGTCTATTGGTTCTAAAGCTTGCAAAAAAGTGTCCATTGATTCTAAAACTTGCAAAAAATGTCAATTGGTTCTAAAGCTTGCAACAAAATGGCTGTTGGTTCTAAAGCTTGCAAAAAGTGTCTCTATTGGTTCTAAAGCTTGCAAAAAATGTCTATTGGTTCTAAAGCTTGCAAAAAAGGTGTCTATTGGTTCTAAAGCTTGCAAAAATGAATTTTGGTTCTAAAGCTTGCAAAAAGCGTCTCCATTGGTTCTAAAGCTTGCAAAAAAATGTCTATTGGTTCTAAAGCTTGCAAAAAAATGTCTATTGGTTCTAAAGCTTGCAAAAAAGTGTCTATTGGTTCTAAAGCTTGCAACAAATGTCTATTGGTTCTAAAGCTTGCAAAAAAGTTGTCTATTGGTTCTAAAGCTTGCAAAAAAGTGTCTATTGGTTCTAAAGCTTTCAAAAAAGTGTATTGGTTCTAAAGCTTGCAGAAAAATGCTGATTGGTTCTAAAGCTTGCAAAACAATGTATATTGGTTATAAAGCGTGCAAAAAATGTCTATTGGTTCTGAAGCTTGCAAGAATATATAAATTGGTTCTAAAGCTTGCAAAAAGTGTCTCTATTGGTTCTAAAGCTTGCATAAAATGTCTATTGGTTCCAAAGCTTGCAAAAAAGGTGTCTATTGATTCTAAAGCTTGCAAAAAAATGTCTATTGGTTCCAAAGCTTGCAAAAAAATTTCTATTGGTTCTAAAGCTTGCAAGAAGATTCTCCAATGGTTCTAAAGCATGCAAAAATGTCTATTAGTTCTAAATCTTGCAAAACATGTCTATTGGTTCTAAAGCTTGCAAATAGTGTCTATTGGTTCTAAATCTTGCAAAAAAATGTCTATTAGTTCTAAAGCTTGCAAAACATGTCTATTGGTTCTAAAGCTTTCAAAAAATGTCTATTGGTTCTAAAGCTTGCACAAAGTGTGTCTATTGGTTCTAAAGCTTGCAAAAAAAGTATTTATTCCAAAGTTTGCAAAAAAAGTGTCTATTGATTCTAAATCTTGCAAAAAAGTGTTTATTCGTTCTAAAGCTTGCAAAAAGCGTTCCATTGGTTCTAAAGCTTGCAAAAATGTCTATTGGTTCTAAAGCTTGCAAAACAATGTATATTGGTTCTAAAGCTTGCAAAACAATGTATATTGGTTCTAAAGCTTGCAAACAGATTCTCTATTGGTTCTAAAGCTTGCAAAAAATGTCTATTGGTTCTAAAGCTTGCAAAACGTTTCTCTAATGGTTCTAAAGCTTGGAAAAATGTCTATTGGTTCTAAAGTTTGCAAAAAATGTCTATTGGTTCTAAAGCTTGCAAATAGTGTCTATTGGTTCTAAAGCTTGCAAAAAATGTCTATTAGTTCTAAAGCTTGCAAAAAATGTCTATTCGTTCTAAAGCTTTCAAAAAATGTCTATTGGTTCTAAAGCTTGCAAAAGTGTCTCTATTGGTTCTAAAGCTTGCAAAAAATGTCTATTGGTTCCAAAGCTTGCAAAAAAGTGTCCATTGATTCTAAAACTTGCAAAAAATGTCAATTGGTTCTAAATCTTGCAACAAAATGGCTGTTGGTTCTAAAGCTTGCAAAAAGTGTCTTTATTGGTTCTAAAGCTTGCAAAAAATGTCTATTGGTTCTAAAGCTTGCAAAAAAGGTGTCTATTGGTTCTAAAGCTTGCAAAAAATGTCTTTTGGTTCTAAAGCTTGCAAAAAGCGTCTCCATTGGTTCTAAAGCTTGCAAAAAAATGTCTATTGGTTCTAAAGCTTGCAAAAAAATGTCTATTGGTTCTAAAGCTTGCAAAAAACTGTCTATTGGTTCTAAAGCTTGCAACAAATGTCTATTGGTTCTAAAGCTTGCAAAAAAGTTGTCTATTGGTTCTAAAGCTTGCAAAAAAAGTGTCTATTGGTTCTAAAGCTTTCAAAAAAGTCTATTGGTTCTAAAGCTTGCAGAAAAATGCTGATTGGTTCTAAAGCTTGCAAAACAATGTATATTGGTTATAAAGCGTGCAAAAAATGTCTATTGGTTCTGAAGCTTGCAAGAATATATAAATTGGTTCTAAAGCTTGCAAAAAGTGTCTCTATTGGTTCTAAAGCTTGCATAAAATGTCTATTGGTTCCAAAGTTTGCAAAAAAGGTGTCTATTGGTTCTAAAGCTTGCAAGAAGATTCTCCAATGGTTCTAAAGCATGCAAAAATGTCTATTGGTTCTAAATCTTGCAAAACATGTCTATTGGTTCTAAAGCTTGCAAATAGTGTCTATTGGTTCTAAATCTTGCAAAAAAATGTCTATTAGTTCTAAAGCTTGCAAAACATGTCTATTGGTTCTAAAGCTTTCAAAAAATGTCTATTGGTTCTAAATCTTGCACAAAGTGTGTCTATTGGTTCTAAAGCTTGCAAAAAAAGTATTTATTCCAAAGTTTGCAAAAAAAGTGTCTATTGATTCTAAATCTTGCAAAAAAGTGTTTATTCGTTCTAAAGCTTGCAAAAAGCGTTCCATTGGTTCTAAAGCTTGCAAAAATGTCTATTGGTTCTAAAGCTTGCAAAACAATGTATATTGGTTCTAAAGCTTGCAAACAGATTCTCTATTGGTTCTAAAGCTTGCAAAAAATGTCTATTGGTTCTAAAGCTTGCAAAACGTTTCTCTAATGGTTCTAAAGCTTGGAAAAATGTCTATTGGTTCTAAAGCTTGCAAAAAATGTCTATTGGTTCTAAAGCTTGCAAATAGTGTCTATTGGTTCTAAAGCTTGCAAAAAATGTCTATTAGTTCTAAAGCTTACAAAAAATGTCTATTCGTTCTAAAGCTTTCAAAAAATGTCTATTGGTTCTAAAGCTTGCAAAAGTGTCTCTATTGGCTCTAAAGCTTGCAAAAAAATGTCCATTGGTTCCAAAGCTTGCAAAAAAATGTCTATTGATTCTAAAGCTTGCAAAAAGTTTCTCTAATGGTTCTAAAGCTTGCAAAAAATGTATATATTTGTTCTAAAGCTTGCAAAATAGTGTCTATTGGTTCTAAAGCTTGCAAAAAAATGTCTAATAGTTCTAAAGCTTGCAAAAAATGTGTATTGTTTCTAAAGCTTTCAAAAAATGTATATTGGTTCTAAAGCTTGCAAAAAGTGGCTCTATTGGTTCTAAAGCTTGAGAAAATGTCTATTGGTTCCAAAGCTTGCAAAAAAGTGTCCATTGGTTCTAAAGCTTGCAAAAAAATGTCTATTGGTTCTAAAGCTTGCAAAAAGTCTATCTATTGGTTTTAAAGCTTGCAAAAAATGTCTATTGGTTCCAAAGCTTGCAAAAAAAGTGTCTATTGATTCTAAAGCTTGCAAAAAAGTGTTTATTGTTTCTAAAGTGTGCAAAAAATGTCTATTGGTTCTAAAGCTTGCAGAAAAATGCTTATTGGTTCTAAAGCTTGCAAAGCAATGTCTATTCGTTCTAAAGATTGCAAAAAAAATGTCTATTGGTTCTAAAGCTTGCAATAATATGTCTCTTGGTTCTAAAGCTTGCAAAACACGTCTATTGGTTCTAAAGCTTGCAAAAAAGCTATTGGTTCTAAAGCTTGCAAAAAAGTATCTATTGGTTCTAAAGCTTTCAAAAAAGTCTATTGGTTCTAAAGCTTGCAGAAAAATGCGGATTGGTTCAAAAGCTTGCAAAACGATGTATTGGTTCTCAATCTTGCAAACAAATGTCTATTGGTTCTAAAGCTTGCAAGAATATGTCTATTGGTGCTAAAGCATGCAAAAGTGTCTCTATTGGTTCTAAAGCTTGCAAAACATGTGTCTATTGGTTCTAAGGCTTGCAAAAAGATTCTCTATTGGTTCTAAATTTGCAAAAAATGTCTATTGGTTTTAAAGCTTGCAGAAAAATGTCTATTGCTTCTAAAGCTTGCAAAAAAATGTCTATTGGTTCCAAAGATTGCAAAAAAATGTCTATTGGTTCTAAAGCTTGCAAAAAGTTTCTCTAATGGTTCTAAAGCTTGCAAAAAATGTCAATTGGTTCTAAAGCTTGCAAAACATATCTAATGGTTCTAAAGCTTGCAAAGTAGTTTCTATTGGTTCTAAAGCTTGCAAAAAAATGTATATTAGTGCTAAAGCTTGCAAAAAATGTCTATTGGTTCGAAAGCTTTCAAAAAATGTCTATTGGTTCTAAAGATTGCAAAAAGTGTCTCTATTGGTTCTAAAGCTTGCAAAAAATGTCTATTGGTTCAAAAGCTTGCAAAAAAATGCCCATTGGTTCTAAAGCTTGCAAAAAAAATCTCTTGGTTCTAAAGCTTGCAGAAACATGCTTATTGGTTCTAAAGCTTGCAAATCAATGTCTATTGGTTCTAAAGCTTGCAAAAAATGTCTATTGGTTCTAAAGCTTGCAAAAAGTGTATCTATTGGTTCTAAAGCTTGCAAAAATGTCTATTGGTTCCAAAGCTTGCAGAAAAAGTGTCAATTGGTTCTAAAGCTTGCAAAAAGTGTATCTATTGGTTCTAAAGCTTGCAAAAAATGTCTATTGGTTCTAAAGCTTGCAGAAAAATGCTTATTAGTTCTAAAGCTTGCAGAACAATGTCTATTGGTTCTAAAGCTTGCAAAAAGTGTCTCTATTGGTTCTAAAGCTTGCGTAAAATGTCTATTGGTTCTAGAGTTTGCAAAAAAGGGGTCTATTGATTCTAAAGCTTCCAAAAAATGTCTATTGGTTCCAAAGCTTGCAAAAAAAATGTCTATTGGTTCTAAAGCTTGCAAAAAGTTTCTCTAATGGTTCTAAAGCTTGCAAAAAATGTCTATTGTTTCTAAAGCTTGCAAAAAATGTCTATTGGTTCTAAAGCTTGCAAATAGTGTCTATAGATACTACATCTTGCAAAAAAGTGTTTATTGGTTCTAAAGCTTGCAAAAAATGTCTATTGGTTCTAAAGCTTGCAGAAAAATGCTTATTGGTTCTAAAGCTTGCAAAACAATGTCTATTGGTTCTAAAGCTTGCAAAAAATGTCTATTGCTTCAAAAGCTAGCAAAAAGTGTCTCTATTGGTTCTAAAGCTTCCATAAAATGTCTATTGGTTCTAAAGCTTGCAAAAAAGTGTTTATTGGTTCTAAAGCTTGCAAAAATGTCTATTGGTTCTAAAGCTTGCAGAAAAGTGCTGATTGGTTCTAGAGCTTGCAAAAGAATGTCTATTGGTTCTAAAGCTTGCTAAAAAATGTCTGTTGGTTCTAAAGCTTGCAAAAATATGTCTATTAGTTCTAAAGCTTGCAAAAAATGTATATTGGTTCTAAAGCTCAAAAAATGTCTATTGGTTCTAAAGCTTGCAAAAAGGGTGTCTATTGGTTGTAAAGCGTGCAAAAAATGTTTATTGGTTCTAAAGCTTCCAAAAAGCGTTTCCATTGGTTCTAAAGCTCAAAAAATGTCTATTGGTTCTAAAGCTTGCAAAACAATGTATATTGGTTCTAAAGCTTGCAACAAGATTCTCTATTGGTTCTAAAACTTGCAAAAAATGTCTATTGGTTCTAAAGCTTGCAGAAAAATGTCTATTGCTTCTAAAGCTTGCAGAAAAATGTCTATTGCTTCTAAAGCTGGCAAAAAAAGTCTATTGGTTCCAAAGCTTGCAAAAAAATGTCTATTGGTTCAAAAGCTAGCAAAACGTTTCTCTATTGGTTCTAAAGCTTGCAAAAAATGTCTATTGGTTCTAAAGCTTGCAAAAAGTGTATCTATTGGTTCTAAAGCTTGCAAAAATGTCTATTGGTTCCAAAGCTTGCAAACAAAGTGTCTATTGATTCTAAAGCTTGCAAAAAAGTGTCTATTGGTTCTAAAGCTTGCAAAAAATGTCTATTGGTTCTAAAGCTTGCAGACAAATGCTTATTGGTTCTAAAGCTTGCAGAACAATATCTATTGGTTCTAAAGCTTGCAAAAATGTCTATTGGTTCTAAAGCTTGCAATAATATGTCTATTGGTTCTAAAGCTTGCAAAAAATGTGTATTTGTTCTAAAGCTTTCAAAAAGGTCTATTGGTTCTAAAGCTTGCAGAAAAAATGCTGATTGGTTCTAAAGCTTGCAAAACAATGTCTATTGGTTATAAAGCTTGCAAAAAATGTCTATTGGTTCTAAAGCTTGCAGGAATATATCTATTGGTTCTAAAACTTGCAAAAAGTGTCTCTATTGGTCCTAAAGCTTGCATAAAATGTCTATTGGTTCCAAAGCTTGCAAAAAAGGTGTCTATTGATTCTAAAGCTTGCAAAAGGATTCTCTATTGGTTCTAAAGCTTGCAAAAAATGTCTATTGGTTCTAAAGCTTGCAGAAAAATGTCTATTGCTTCTAAAGCTTGCAGAAAAATGTCTATTGCTTCTAAAGCTTGCAAAAAAAGTCAATTGGTTCCAAAGCTTGCAAAAAAAATGTCTATTGGTTCAAAAGCTCGCAAAACGTGTCTCTATTGGTTCTAAAGCTTGCAAAAATGTCTATTGGTTCTAAAGCTTGCAAAAAAATGTCTATTGGTTCTAAAGCTTGCAAAATAATGTCTATAGATTCTAAAGCTTGCAAAAAAATGTCTATTGGTTCTAAAGCTTGCAAACAAATGTCCATTGATTGTAAAGCTCGCACAAAAATGTCTATTGGTTCTAAAGCTTGCAAAAAAAAGTGTCTATTGGTTCTAAAGCTTTCAACACATGTCTATTGGTTCTAAAGCTTGCACAAAGTGTCACTATTGGTTCTAACGCTTGCAAAAATGTATATTGGTTTCAAGGCTTGCAGAAAAGTGTCTATTGGTTCTAAAGCTTGCAAAAAATGTCTATTGGTTCTAAAGCTTGCAAAAAAGTTGTCTATTGGTTCTAAAGCTTGCAAAAAAAGTGTCTATTGGTTCTAAAGCTTTCAAAAAAGTCTATTGGTTCTAAAGCTTGCAGAAAAATGCTGATTGGTTCTAAAGCTTGCAAAACAATGTATATTGGTTATAAAGCGTGCAAAAAATGTCTATTGGTTCTGAAGCTTGCAAGAATATATAAATTGGTTCTAAAGCTTGCAAAAAGTGTCTCTATTGGTTCTAAAGCTTGCATAAAATGTCTATTGGTTCCAAAGCTTGCAAAAAAGGTGTCTATTGGTTCTAAAGCTTGCAAGAAGATTCTCCAATGGTTCTAAAGCATGCAAAAATGTCTATTGGTTCTAAATCTTGCAAAACATGTCTATTGGTTCTAAAGCTTGCAAATAGTGTCTATTGGTTCTAAATCTTGCAAAAAAATGTCTATTAGTTCTAAAGCTTGCAAAACATGTCTATTGGTTCTAAAGCTTTCAAAAAATGTCTATTGGTTCTAAAGCTTGCACAAAGTGTGTCTATTGGTTCTAAAGCTTGCAAAAAAAGTATTTATTCCAAAGTTTGCAAAAAAAGTGTCTATTGATTCTAAATCTTGCAAAAAAGTGTTTATTCGTTCTAAAGCTTGCAAAAAGCGTTCCATTGGTTCTAAAGCTTGCAAAAATGTCTATTGGTTCTAAAGCTTGCAAAACAATGTATATTGGTTCTAAAGCTTGCAAACAGATTCTCTATTGGTTCTAAAGCTTGCAAAAAATGTCTATTGGTTCTAAAGCTTGCAAAACGTTTCTCTAATGGTTCTAAAGCTTGGAAAAATGTCTATTGGTTCTAAAGCTTGCAAAAAATGTCTATTGGTTCTAAAGCTTGCAAATAGTGTCTATTGGTTCTAAAGCTTGCAAAAAATGTCTATTAGTTCTAAAGCTTACAAAAAATGTCTATTCGTTCTAAAGCTTTCAAAAAATGTCTATTGGTTCTAAAGCTTGCAAAAGTGTCTCTATTGGCTCTAAAGCTTGCAAAAAAATATCCATTGGTTCCAAAGCTTGCAAAAAAATGTCTATTGATTCTAAAGCTTGCAAAAAGTTTCTCTAATGGTTCTAAAGCTTGCAAAAAATGTATATATTTGTTCTAAAGCTTGCAAAATAGTGTCTATTGGTTCTAAAGCTTGCAAAAAAATGTCTAATAGTTCTAAAGCTTGCAAAAAATGTGTATTGTTTCTAAAGCTTTCAAAAAATGTATATTGGTTCTAAAGCTTGCAAAAAGTGGCTCTATTGGTTCTAAAGCTTGAGAAAATGTCTATTGGTTCCAAAGCTTGCAAAAAAGTGTCCATTGGTTCTAAAGCTTGCAAAAAAATGTCTATTGGTTCTAAAGCTTGCAAAAAGTATATCTATTGGTTTTAAAGCTTGCAAAAAATGTCTATTGGTTCCAAAGCTTGCAAAAAAAGTGTCTATTGATTCTAAAGCTTGCAAAAAAGTGTTTATTGTTTCTAAAGTGTGCAAAAAATGTCTATTGGTTCTAAAGCTTGCAGAAAAATGCTTATTGGTTCTAAAGCTTGCAAAGCAATGTCTATTCGTTCTAAAGATTGCAAAAACAATGTCTATTGGTTCTAAAGCTTGCAATAATATGTCTCTTGGTTCTAAAGCTTGCAAAACACGTCTATTGGTTCTAAAGCTTGCAAAAAAGCTATTGGTTCTAAAGCTTGCAAAAAAGTATCTATTGGTTCTAAAGCTTTCAAAAAAGTCTATTGGTTCTAAAGCTTGCAGAAAAATGCGGATTGGTTCAAAAGCTTGCAAAACGATGTATTGGTTCTCAATCTTGCAAACAAATGTCTATTGGTTCTAAAGCTTGCAAGAATATGTCTATTGGTGCTAAAGCATGCAAAAGTGTCTCTATTGGTTCTAAAGCTTGCAAAACATGTGTCTATTGGTTCTAAGGCTTGCAAAAAGATTCTCTATTGGTTCTAAATTTGCAAAAAATGTCTATTGGTTCTAAAGCTTGCAAAAGTGTCTCTATTGGCTCTAAAGCTTGCAAAAAAATATCCATTGGTTCCAAAGCTTGCAAAAAAATGTCTATTGATTCTAAAGCTTGCAAAAAGTTTCTCTAATGGTTCTAAAGCTTGCAAAAAATGTATATATTTGTTCTAAAGCTTGCAAAATAGTGTCTATTGGTTCTAAAGCTTGCAAAAAAATGTCTAATAGTTCTAAAGCTTGCAAAAAATGTGTATTGTTTCTAAAGCTTTCAAAAAATGTATATTGGTTCTAAAGCTTGCAAAAAGTGGCTCTATTGGTTCTAAAGCTTGAGAAAATGTCTATTGGTTCCAAAGCTTGCAAAAAAGTGTCCATTGGTTCTAAAGCTTGCAAAAAAATGTCTATTGGTTCTAAAGCTTGCAAAAAGTCTATCTATTGGTTTTAAAGCTTGCAAAAAATGTCTATTGGTTCCAAAGCTTGCAAAAAAAGTGTCTATTGATTCTAAAGCTTGCAAAAAAGTGTTTATTGTTTCTAAAGTGTGCAAAAAATGTCTATTGGTTCTAAAGCTTGCAGAAAAATGCTTATTGGTTCTAAAGCTTGCAAAGCAATGTCTATTCGTTCTAAAGATTGCAAAAACAATGTCTATTGGTTCTAAAGCTTGCAATAATATGTCTCTTGGTTCTAAAGCTTGCAAAACACGTCTATTGGTTCTAAAGCTTGCAAAAAAGCTATTGGTTCTAAAGCTTGCAAAAAAGTATCTATTGGTTCTAAAGCTTTCAAAAAAGTCTATTGGTTCTAAAGCTTGCAGAAAAATGCGGATTGGTTCAAAAGCTTGCAAAACGATGTATTGGTTCTCAATCTTGCAAACAAATGTCTATTGGTTCTAAAGCTTGCAAGAATATGTCTATTGGTGCTAAAGCATGCAAAAGTGTCTCTATTGGTTCTAAAGCTTGCAAAACATGTGTCTATTGGTTCTAAGGCTTGCAAAAAGATTCTCTATTGGTTCTAAATTTGCAAAAAATGTCTATTGGTTTTAAAGCTTGCAGAAAAATGTCTATTGCTTCTAAAGCTTGCAAAAAAATGTCTATTGGTTCCAAAGATTGCAAAAAAATGTCTATTGGTTCTAAAGCTTGCAAAAAGTTTCTCTAATGGTTCTAAAGCTTGCAAAAAATGTCAATTGGTTCTAAAGCTTGCAAAACATATCTAATGGTTCTAAAGCTTGCAAAGTAGTTTCTATTGGTTCTAAAGCTTGCAAAAAAATGTATATTAGTGCTAAAGCTTGCAAAAAATGTCTATTGGTTCGAAAGCTTTCAAAAAATGTCTATTGGTTCTAAAGATTGCAAAAAGTGTCTCTATTGGTTCTAAAGCTTGCAAAAAATGTCTATTGGTTCAAAAGCTTGCAAAAAATTGCCCATTGGTTCTAAAGCTTGCAAAAAATATCTCTTGGTTCTAAAGCTTGCAGAAACATGCTTATTGGTTCTAAAGCTTGCAAATCAATGTCTATTGGTTCTAAAGCTTGCAAAAAATGTCTATTGGTTCTAAAGCTTGCAAAAAGTGTATCTATTGGTTCTAAAGCTTGCAAAAATGTCTATTGGTTCCAAAGCTTGCAGAAAAAGTGTCAATTGGTTCTAAAGCTTGCAAAAAGTGTATCTATTGGTTCTAAAGCTTGCAAAAAATGTCTATTGGTTCTAAAGCTTGCAGAAAAATGCTTATTAGTTCTAAAGCTTGCAGAACAATATCTATTGGTTCTAAAGCTTGCAAAAAGTGTCTCTATTGGTTCTAAAGCTTGCGAAAAATGTGTATTGGTTCTAGAGTTTGCAAAAAAGGGGTCTATTGATTCTAAAGCTTCCAAAAAATGTCTATTGGTTCCAAAGCTTGCAAAAAAATGTCTATTGGTTCTAAAGCTTGCAAAAAGTTTCTCTAATGGTTCTAAAGCTTGCAAAAAATGTCTATTGTTTCTAAAGCTTGCAAAAAATGTCTATTGGTTCTAAAGCTTGCAAATAGTGTCTATAGATACTACATCTTGCAAAAAAGTGTTTATTGGTTCTAAAGCTTGCAAAAAATGTCTATTGGTTCTAAAGCTTGCAGAAGAATGCTTATTGGTTCTAAAGCTTGCAAAACAATGTCTATTGGTTCTAAAGCTTGCAAAAAATGTCTATTGCTTCAAAAGCTAGCAAAAAGTGTCTCTATTGGTTCTAAAGCTTCCATAAAATGTCTATTGGTTCTAAAGCTTGCAAAAAAGTGTTTATTGGTTCTAAAGCTTGCAAAAATGTCTATTGGTTCTAAAGCTTGCAGAAAAGTGCTGATTGGTTCTAGAGCTTGCAAAAGAATGTCTATTGGTTCTAAAGCTTGCTAAAAAATGTCTGTTGGTTCTAAAGCTTGCAAAAATATGTCTATTAGTTCTAAAGCTTGCAAAAAATGTATATTGGTTCTAAAGCTCAAAAAATGTCTATTGGTTCTAAAGCTTGCAAAAAGGGTGTCTATTGGTTGTAAAGCGTGCAAAAAATGTTTATTGGTTCTAAAGCTTCCAAAAAGCGTTTCCATTGGTTCTAAAGCTCAAAAAATGTCTATTGGTTCTAAAGCTTGCAAAACAATGTATATTGGTTCTAAAGCTTGCAACAAGATTCTCTATTGGTTCTAAAACTTGCAAAAAATGTCTATTGGTTCTAAAGCTTGCAGAAAAATGTCTATTGCTTCTAAAGCTTGCAGAAAAATGTCTATTGCTTCTAAAGCTGGCAAAAAAAGTCTATTGGTTCCAAAGCTTGCAAAAAAATGTCTATTGGTTCAAAAGCTAGCAAAACGTTTCTCTATTGGTTCTAAAGCTTGCAAAAAATGTCTATTGGTTCTAAAGCTTGCAAAAAGTGTATCTATTGGTTCTAAAGCTTGCAAAAATGTCTATTGGTTCCAAAGCTTGCAAACAAAGTGTCTATTGATTCTAAAGCTTGCAAAAAAGTGTCTATTGGTTCTAAAGCTTGCAAAAAATGTCTATTGCTTCTAAAGCTTGCAGACAAATGCTTATTGGTTCTAAAGCTTGCAGAACAATATCTATTGGTTCTAAAGCTTGCAAAAATGTCTATTGGTTCTAAAGCTTGCAATAATATGTCTATTGGTTCTAAAGCTTGCAAAAAATGTGTATTTGTTCTAAAGCTTTCAATAAGGTCTATTGGTTCTAAAGCTTGCAGAAAAATGCTGATTGGTTCTAAAGCTTGCAAAACAATGTCTATTGGTTATAAAGCTTGCAAAAAATGTCTATTGGTTCTAAAGCTTGCAGGAATATATCTATTGGTTCTAAAACTTGCAAAAAGTGTCTCTATTGGTCCTAAAGCTTGCATAAAATGTCTATTGGTTCCAAAGCTTGCAAAAAAGGTGTCTATTGATTCTAAAGCTTGCAAAAGGATTCTCTATTGGTTCTAAAGCTTGCAAAAAATGTCTATTGGTTCTAAAGCTTGCAGAAAAATGTCTATTGCTTCTAAAGCTTGCAGAAAAATGTCTATTGCTTCTAAAGCTTGCAAAAAAAGTCTATTGGTTCCAAAGCTTGCAAAAAAAATGTCTATTGGTTCAAAAGCTCGCAAAACGTGTCTCTATTGGTTCTAAAGCTTGCAAAAATGTCTATTGGTTCTAAAGCTTGCAAAAAAATGTCTATTGGTTCTAAAGCTTGCAAAATAATGTCTATAGATTCTAAAGCTTGCAAAAAAATGTCTATTGGTTCTAAAGCTTGCAAACAAATGTCCATTGATTGTAAAGCTCGCACAAAAATGTCTATTGGTTCTAAAGCTTGCAAAAAAAAGTGTCTATTGGTTCTAAAGCTTTCAACAAATGTCTATTGGTTCTAAAGCTTGCACAAAGTGTCACTATTGGTTCTAACGCTTGCAAAAATGTATATTGGTTTCAAGGCTTGCAGAAACGTGTCTATTGGTTCTAAAGCTTGCAAAAAATGTCTATTGGTTCTAAAGCTTGCAAAAAATGTCTATTGGTTCTAAAGCTTGCAGAAAAATGCTTATTGGTTCTAAAGCTTACAAAACAATGTCTATTGGTGCTAAGGCTTGCAAAAAAAAATGTCTATTGGTTCCAAAGCTTGCAAAAAAAAGTGTCTATTGATTCGAAATCTTGCAAAACAGAGTCTATTGGTTCTAAAGCTTGAAAAAATCGTTTCTATTGGTTCCAAAGCTTGCAAAAATGTCTATTGGTTCTAAAGCTTACAAAAAAATGTCTATTGGTTCTAAAGCTTGCAAAAGGTTTCTCTATTGGTTCTAAAGCTTGCATAAAATGTCTATTGGTTCTAAAGCTTGCAGAACAATGTCTATTGCTTCTAAAGCTTGCAAAAAAATGTCTATTGATTCTAAAGCTTGCACAAAAAGTGTCTATTGGTTCTAAAAATTGTGGAAAAGGTGCCTATTGGTTCTAAAGCATGCAAAAAAAGTATATTGGTTCTAAAGCTTGCAAAAAAATGTCTATTGGTTCTAAAGCTTTCAAAAAATGTCTATTGGTTCTAAAGCTTGCGAAAAGTTTCTCTAATGGTTCTAAAGCTTTCAAAAAATGTCTATTGGTTCTAAAGCTTTCAAAAAATGTCTATTGGTTCTAAAGCTTGCAAAAGAGTGTCTATTGGTTCTATAGCTTGCAAAATAATGTCTATTGATTCTAAAGCTTGCACAAAAAAGTGTCTATTGGTTCTAAAGATTGCGAAAAAGGTGCCTATTGGTTCTAAAGCTTGCACAAAAAGTGTCTATTGGTTCTAAAGATTGCGAAAACGGTGCCTATTGGTTCTAAAGCATGCAAAAAAAAGGTATATTGGTTCTAAAGCTTGCAAAAAAATGTCTATTGGTTCCAAAGGTTTCAAACAATGTCTATTGGTTCTAAAGCTTGCAAAAAGTGTTTCTAATGGTTCTAAAGCTTTCAAAAAATGTCTATTGGTTCTAAAGCTTTCAAAAAATGTCTATTGGTTCTAAAGCTTGCACAATAGTGTCTATTGGTTCTAAAGCTTGCAAAAAAAGTCTATTAGTTCTAAAGCTCGCAAAAAATGTCTATTGGTTCTAAAGCTTTCAAAAAATGGCTATTGGTTCTAAAGCTTGCAAAAAGTGTCTCTATTGGTTCTACAGCTTGCAAACAATGTCTATTGGTTCTAAAGCTTGCAAAAAATGTCTATTGGTTCTAAAGCTTGCAAAACATGTCTATTGGTTCTAAAGCTTGCAAAAAATGTCTGTTGGTTCTAAAGCTTGCAAAAAAAAGTCTATTGATTCTAAAGATTGCACAAAAAGTGTCTATTGGTTCTAAAATTTGCAAAAAAATGTGCCTATTGGTTCTAAAGCATGCAAAAAAAGTATATTGGTTCTAAAGCTTGCAAAAAAGGTGTCTATTGGTTGTAAAGCGTGCAAAAAATGTTTATTGGTTCTAAAGCTTCCAAAAAGCGTTTCCATTGGTTCTAAAGCTCAAAAAATGTCTATTGGTTCTAAAGCTTGCAAAACAATGTATATTGGTTCTAAAGCTTGCAACAAGATTCTCTATTGGTTCTAAAACTTGCAAAAAATGTCTATTGGTTCTAAAGCTTGCAGAAAAATGTCTATTGCTTCTAAAGCTTGCAGAAAAATGTCTATTGCTTCTAAAGCTGGCAAAAAAAGTCTATTGGTTCCAAAGCTTGCAAAGCAATGTCTATTGGTTCAAAAGCTAGCAAAACGTTTCTCTATTGGTTCTAAAGCTTGCAAAAAATGTCTATTGGTTCTAAAGCTTGCAAAAAGTGTATCTATTGGTTCTAAATCTTGCAAAAATGTCTATTGGTTCCAAAGCTTGCAAACAAAGTGTCTATTGATTCTAAAGCTTGCAAAAAAGTGTCTATTTGTTCTAAAGCTTGCAAAAAATGTCTATTGGTTCTAAAGCTTGCAGACAAATGCTTATTGGTTCTAAAGCTTGCAGAACAATATCTATTGGTTCTAAAGCTTGCAAAAATGTCTATTGGTTCTAAAGCTTGCAATAATATGTCTATTGGTTCTAAAGCTTGCAAAAAATGTGTATTTGTTCTAAAGCTTTCAAAAAGGTCTATTGGTTCTAAAGCTTGCAGAAAAATGCTGATTGGTTCTAAAGCTTGCAAAACAATGTCTATTGGTTATAAAGCTTGCAAAAAATGTCTATTGGTTCTAAAGCTTGCAGGAATATATCTATTGGTTCTAAAACTTGCAAAAAGTGTCTCTATTGGTCCTAAAGCTTGCATAAAATGTCTATTGGTTCCAAAGCTTGCAAAAAATGTGTCTATTGATTCTAAAGCTTGCAAAAGGATTCTCTATTGGTTCTAAAGCTTGCAAAAAATGTCTATTGGTTCTAAAGCTTGCAGAAAAATGTCTATTGCTTCTAAAGCTTGCAGAAAAATGTCTATTGCTTCTAAAGCTTGCAAAAAAAGTCTATTGGTTCCAAAGCTTGCAAAAAAAATGTCTATTGGTTCAAAAGCTCGCAAAACGTGTCTCTATTGGTTCTAAAGCTTGCAAAAATGTCTATTGGTTCTAAAGCTTGCAAAAAAATGTCTATTGGTTCTAAAGCTTGCAAAATAATGTCTATAGATTCTAAAGCTTGCAAAAAAATGTCTATTGGTTCTAAAGCTTGCAAACAAATGTCCATTGATTGTAAAGCTCGCACAAAAATGTCTATTGGTTCTAAAGCTTGCAAAAAAAGTGTCTATTGGTTCTAACGCTTGCAAAAATGTATATTGGTTTCAAGGCTTGCAGAAAAGTGTCTATTGGTTCTAAAGCTTGCAAAAAATGTCTATTGGTTCTAAAGCTTGCAGAAAAATGCTTATTGGTTCTAAAGCTTACAAAACAATGTCTATTGGTTCTAAAGCTTGCAAAAAATGTCTATTGGTTCTAAAGCTTGCAAAAAAATGCTTATTGGTTCTAAAGCTTACAAAACAATGTCTATTGGTTCTAAGGCTTGCAAAAAAAAATGTCTATTGGTTCCAAAGCTTGCAAAAAAAAGTGTCTATTGATTCGAAATCTTGCAAAACAGAGTCTATTGGTTCTAAAGCTTGAAAAAATCGTTTCTATTGGTTCCAAAGCTTGCAAAAATGTCTATTGGTTCTAAAGCTTACAAAAAAATGTCTATTGGTTCTAAAGCTTGCAAAAGGTTTCTCTATTGGTTCTAAAGCTTGCATAAAATGTCTATTGGTTCTAAAGCTTGCAGAACAATGTCTATTGCTTCTAAAGCTTGCAAAAAAATGTCTATTGATTCTAAAGCTTGCACAAAAAGTGTCTATTGGTTCTAAAAATTGTGGAAAAGGTGCCTATTGGTTCTAAAGCATGCAAAAAAAGTATATTGGTTCTAAAGCTTGCAAAAAAATGTCTATTGGTTCTAAAGCTTTCAAAAAATGTCTATTGGTTCTAAAGCTTGCGAAAAGTTTCTCTAATGGTTCTAAAGCTTTCAAAAAATGTCTATTGGTTCTAAAGCTTTCAAAAAATGTCTATTGGTTCTAAAGCTTGCAAAAGAGTGTCTATTGGTTCTATAGCTTGCAAAATAATGTCTATTGATTCTAAAGCTTGCACAAAAAAGTGTCTATTGGTTCTAAAGATTGCGAAAAAGGTGCCTATTGGTTCTAAAGCTTGCACAAAAAGTGTCTATTGGTTCTAAAGATTGCGAAAACGGTGCCTATTGGTTCTAAAGCATGCAAAAAAGGTATATTGGTTCTAAAGCTTGCAAAAAAATGTCTATTGGTTCTAAAGCTTTCAAACAATGTCTATTGGTTCTAAAGCTTGCAAAAAAATGTCTATTGATTCTAAAGATTGCACAAGAAGTGTCTATTGGTTCTAAAATTTGCAAAAAAAGGTGCCTATTGGTTCTAAAGCATGCAAAAAAAGTATATTGGTTCTAAAGCTTGCAAAAAAAATGTCTATTGGTTCTAAAGCTTTCAAAAAATGTCTATTGGTTCTAAAGCTTGCAAAAAGTTTCTCTACTGGTTCTAAAGCTTGGAAAAATGTATATTGCGTCTAAAGCATTCAAAAAATGTCTATTGGTTCTAAAGCTTCCAAAACATGTCTATTGGTTCTAAAGCTTACAAAAAAATGTCTATTGGTTCTAAAGCTTGCAAAAAGTTTCTCTATTGGTTCTAAAGCTTCCATAAAATGTCTATTGTTTCTAAAGCTTGCAGAACAATGTCCATTGCTTCTAAAGCTTGCAAAAAAATGTCTATTCGTTCCAAAGCTTCCAAAAAAATGTCTATTGGTTCAAAAGCTAGCAAAAGGTTTCTTTATTGGTTCTAAAGCTTGCAAAAAATGTATATTGGTTCTAAAGCTTGCAGAAAAATGTCTATTGCTTCTAAAGCTTGCAAAAAAATGTCTATTCGTTCCAAAGCTTCCAAAAAAATGTCTATTGGTTCAAAAGCTAGCAAAAGGTTTCTCTATTGGTTCTAAAGCTTGCAGAAAATGTCTATTGGTTCTAAAGCTTGCAGAAAAATGTCTATTGCTTCTAAAGCTTGCAAAAAAATGTCTATTGATTCTAAAGCTTGCACAAAAAGTGTCTATTGGTTCTAAAACTTGCGGAAAAGGTGCCTATTGGTTCTAAAGCATGCAAAAAAAGTATATTGGTTCTAAAGCTTGCAAAAAAATGTCTATTGGTTCTAAAGCTTTCAAAAAATGTCTATTGGTTCTAAAGCTTGTAAAAAGTTTCTCTAATGGTTCTAAAGCTTTCAAAAAATGTCTATTGGTTCTAAAGCTTTCAAAAAATGTCTATTGGTTCTAAAGCTTGCAAAAGAGTGTCTATTGGTTCTAAAGCTTGCAAAAAGTGTTTCTAATGGTTCTAAAGCTTTCAAAAAATGTCTATTGGTTCTAAAGCTTTCAAAAAATGTCTATTGGTTCTAAAGCTTGCACAATAGTGTCTATTGGTTCTAAAGCTTGCAAAAAAAATGTCTATTAGTTCTAAAGCTCGCAAAAAATGTCTATTGGTTCTAAAGCTTTCAAAAAATGGCTATTGGTTCTAAAGCTTGCAAAAAGTGTCTCTATTGGTTCTACAGCTTGCAAACAATGTCTATTGGTTCTAAAGCTTGCAAAAAATGTCTATTGGTTCTAAAGCTTGCAAAACATGTCTATTGGTTCTAAAGCTTGCAAAAAATGTCTGTTGGTTCTAAAGCTTGCAAAAAAAGTCTATTGATTCTAAAGATTGCACAAAAAGTGTCTATTGGTTCTAAAATTTGCAAAAAAAGGTGCCTATTGGTTCTAAAGCATGCAAAAAAAGTATATTGGTTCTAAAGCTTGCAAAAAAAATGTCTATTGGTTCTAAAGCTTTCAAAAAATGTCTATTGGTTCTAAAGCTTGCAAAAAGTTTCTCTACTGGTTCTAAAGCTTGGAAAAATGTATATTGCGTCTAAAGCTTTCAAAAAATGTCTATTGGTTCTAAAGCTTTCAAAACATGTCTATTGGTTCTAAAGCTTACAAAAAAATGTCTATTGGTTCTAAAGCTTGCAAAAAGTTTATCTATTGGTTCTAAAGCTTGCATAAAATGTCTATTGGTTCTAAAGCTTGCAGAACAATGTCTATTGCTTCTAAAGCTTGCAAAAAAATGTCTATTCGTTCCAAAGCTTCCAAAAAAATGTCTATTGGTTCAAAAGCTAGCAAAAGGTTTCTCTATTGGTTCTAAAGCTTGCAAAAAAATGTCTATTGGTTCTAAAGATTGCAGAAAAATGTCTATTGCTTCTAAAGCTTGCAAAAAAATGTCTATTGATTCTAAAGCTTGCACAAAAAGTGTCTATTCGTTCTAAAAATTGCGGAAAAGGTGCCTATTGGTTCTAAAGCATGCAAAAAAAGTATATTGGTTCTAAAGCTTGCAAAAAAATGTCTATTGGTTCTAAAGCTTTCAAAAAATGTCTATTGGTTCTAAAGCTTGCAAAAAGTTTCTCTAATGGTTCTAAAGCTTTCAAAAAATGTCTATTGGTTCTAAAGCTTGCAAAAAAGTGTTTATTGGTTCTAAAGCTTGCAAAAATGTCTATTGGTTCTAAAGCTTGCAGAAAAATGCTGATTGGTTCTAGAGCTTGCAAAAGAATGTCTATTGGTTCTAAAGCTTGCTAAAAATGTCTGTTGGTTCTAAAGCTTGCAAAAATATGTCTATTAGTTCTAAAGCTTGCAAAAAATGTCTATTGGTTCTAAAGCTCAAAAAATGTCTATTGGTTCTAAAGCTTGCAAAAAGGGTGTCTATTGGTTGTAAAGCGTGCAAAAAATGTTTATTGGTTCTAAAGCTTCCAAAAAGCGTTTCCATTGGTTCTAAAGCTCAAAAAATGTCTATTGGTTCTAAAGCTTGCAAAACAATGTATATTGGTTCTAAAGCTTGCAACAAGATTCTCTATTGGTTCTAAAACTTGCAAAAAATGTCTATTGGTTCTAAAGCTTGCAGAAAAATGTCTATGCTTCTAAAGCTTGCAGAAAAATGTCTATTGCTTCTAAAGCTGGCAAAAAAAGTCTATTGGTTCCAAAGCTTGCAAAAAAATGTCTATTGGTTCAAAAACTAGCAAAACGTTTCTCTATTGGTTCTAAAGCTTGCAAAAAATGTCTATTGGTTCTAAAGCTTGCAAAAAGTGTATCTATTGGTTCTAAAGCTTGCAAAAATGTCTATTGGTTCCAAAGCTTGCAAACAAAGTGTCTATTGATTCTAAAGCTTGCAAAAAAGTGTCTATTGGTTCTAAAGCTTGCAAAAAATGTCTATTGGTTCTAAAGCTTGCAAACAAATGCTTATTGGTTCTAAAGCTTGCAGAACAATATCTATTGGTTCTAAAGCTTGCAAAAATGTCTATTGGTTCTAAAGCTTGCAATAATATGTCTATTGGTTCTAAAGCTTGCAAAAAATGTGTATTTGTTCTAAAGCTTTCAAAAAGGTCTATTGGTTCTAAAGCTTGCAGAAAAATGCTGATTGGTTCTAAAGCTTGCAAAACAATGTCTATTGGTTAAAAAGCTTGCAAAACATGTCTGTTGGTTCTAAAGCTTGCAAGAATATATCTATTGGTTCTAAAACTTGCAAAAAGTGTCTCTATTGGTCCTGAAGCTTGCATAAAATGTCTATTGGTTCCAAAGCTTGCAAAAAAGGTGTCTATTGATTCTAAAGCTTGCAAAAGTATTCTCTATTGGTTCTAAAGCTTGCAAAAAATGTCTATTGGTTCTAAAGCTTGCAGAAAAATGTCTATTGCTTCTAAAGCTTGCAGAAAAATGTCTATTGCTTCTAAAGCTTGCAAAAAAAGTCTATTGGTTCCAAAGCTTGCAAAAAAAATGTCTATTGGTTCAAAAGCTCGCAAAACGTGTCTCTATTGGTTCTAAAGCTTGCAAAAATGTCTATTGGTTCTAAAGCTTGCAAAAAAATGTCTATTGGTTCTAAAGCTTGCAAAATAATGTCTATAGATTCTAAAGCTTGCAAAAAAATGTCTATTGGTTCTAAAGCTTGCAAACAAATGTCCATTGATTGTAAAGCTCGCACAAAAATGTCTATTGGTTCTAAAGCTTGCAAAAAAAAGTGTCTATTGGTTCTAAAGCTTTCAACAAATGTCTATTGGTTCTAAAGCTTGCACAAAGTGTCACTATTGGTTCTAACGCTTGCAAAAATGTATATTGGTTTCAAGGCTTGCAGAAAAGTGTCTATTGGTTCTAAAGCTTGCAAAAAATGTCTATTGGTTCTAAAGCTTGCAGAAAAATGCTTATTGGTTCTAAAGCTTACAAAACAATGTCTATTGGTTCTAAAGCTTGCAAAAAATGTCTATTGGTTCTAAAGCTTGCAGAAAAATGCTTATTGGTTCTAAAGCTTACAAAACAATGTCTATTGGTTCTAAGGCTTGCAAAAAAATGTCTATTGGTTCCAAAGCTTGCAAAAAAAAGTGTCTATTGATTCGAAATCTTGCAAAACAGAGTCTATTGGTTCTAAAGCTTGAAAAAATCGTTTCTATTGGTTCCAAAGCTTGCAAAAATGTCTATTGGTTCTAAAGCTTACAAAAAAATGTCTATTGGTTCTAAAGCTTGCAAAAGGTTTCTCTATTGGTTCTAAAGCTTGCATAAAATGTCTATTGGTTCTAAAGCTTGCAGAACAATGTCTATTGCTTCTAAAGCTTGCAAAAAAATGTCTATTGATTCTAAAGCTTGCACAAAAAGTGTCTATTGGTTCTAAAAATTGTGGAAAAGGTGCCTATTGGTTCTAAAGCATGCAAAAAAAGTATATTGGTTCTAAAGCTTGCAAAAAAATGTCTATTGGTTCTAAAGCTTTCAAAAAATGTCTATTGGTTCTAAAGCTTGCGAAAAGTTTCTCTAATGGTTCTAAAGCTTTCAAAAAAATGTCTATTGGTTCTAAAGCTTTCAAAAATGTCTATTGGTTCTAAAGCTTGCAAAAGAGTGTCTATTGGTTCTATAGCTTGCAAAATAATGTCTATTGATTCTAATGCTTGCACAAAAAAGTGTCTATTGGTTCTAAAGATTGCGAAAAAGGTGCCTATTGGTTCTAAAGCTTGCACAAAAAGTGTCTATTGGTTCTAAAGTTTGCGAAAACGGTGCCTATTGGTTCTAAAGCATGCAAAAAAAGGTATATTGGTTCTAAAGCTTGCAAAAAAATGTCTATTGGTTCTAAAGCTTTCAAACAATGTCTATTGGTTCTAAAGCTTGCAAAAAGTGTTTCTAATGGTTCTAAAGCTTTCAAAAAATGTCTATTGGTTCTAAAGCTTTCAAAAAATGTCTATTGGTTCTAAAGCTTGCACAATAGTGTCTATTGGTTCTAAAGCTTGCAAAAAAATGTCTATTAGTTCTAAAGCTCGCAAAAAATGTCTATTGGTTCTAAAGCTTTCAAAAAATGGCTATTGGTTCTAAAGCTTGCAAAAAGTGTCTCTATTGGTTCTACAGCTTGCAAACAATGTCTATTGGTTCTAAAGCTTGCAAAAAATGTCTATTGGTTCTAAAGCTTGCAAAACATGTCTATTGGTTCTAAAGCTTGCAAAAAATGTCTGTTGGTTCTAAAGCTTGCAAAAAAAGTCTATTGATTCTAAAGATTGCACAAAAAGTGTCTATTGGTTCTAAAATTTGCAAAAAAAGGTGCCTATTGGTTCTAAAGCATGCAAAAAAAGTATATTGGTTCTAAAGCTTGCAAAAAAGGTGTCTATTGGTTGTAAAGCGTGCAAAAAATGTTTATTGGTTCTAAAGCTTCCAAAAAGCGTTTCCATTGGTTCTAAAGCTCAAAAAATGTCTATTGGTTCTAAAGCTTGCAAAACAATGTATATTGGTTCTAAAGCTTGCAACAAGATTCTCTATTGGTTCTAAAACTTGCAAAAAATGTCTATTGGTTCTAAAGCTTGCAGAAAAATGTCTATTGCTTCTAAAGCTTGCAGAAAAATGTCTATTGCTTCTAAAGCTGGCAAAAAAAGTCTATTGGTTCCAAAGCTTGCAAAAAAATGTCTATTGGTTCAAAAGCTAGCAAAACGTTTCTCTATTGGTTCTAAAGCTTGCAAAAAATGTCTATTGGTTCTAAAGCTTGCAAAAAGTGTATCTATTGGTTCTAAAGCTTGCAAAAATGTCTATTGGTTCCAAAGCTTGCAAACAAAGTGTCTATTGATTCTAAAGCTTGCAAAAAAGTGTCTATTGGTTCTAAAGCTTGCAAAAAATGTCTATTGGTTCTAAAGCTTGCAGACAAATGCTTATTGGTTCTAAAGCTTGCAGAACAATATCTATTGGTTCTAAAGCTTGCAAAAATGTCTATTGGTTCTAAAGCTTGCAATAATATGTCTATTGGTTCTAAAGCTTGCAAAAAATGTGTATTTGTTCTAAAGCTTTCAAAAAGGTCTATTGGTTCTAAAGCTTGCAGAAAAATGCTGATTGGTTCTAAAGCTTGCAAAACAATGTCTATTGGTTATAAAGCTTGCAAAAAATGTCTATTGGTTCTAAAGCTTGCAGGAATATATCTATTGGTTCTAAAACTTGCAAAAAGTGTCTCTATTGGTCCTAAAGCTTGCATAAAATGTCTATTGGTTCCAAAGCTTGCAAAAAAGGTGTCTATTGATTCTAAAGCTTGCAAAAGGATTCTCTATTGGTTCTAAAGCTTGCAAAAAATGTCTATTGGTTCTAAAGCTTGCAGAAAAATGTCTATTGCTTCTAAAGCTTGCAGAAAAATGTCTATTGCTTCTAAAGCTTGCAAAAAAAGTCTATTGGTTCCAAAGCTTGCAAAAAAAAATGTCTATTGGTTCAAAAGCTCGCAAAACGTGTCTCTATTGGTTCTAAAGCTTGCAAAAATGTCTATTGGTTCTAAAGCTTGCAAAAAAATGTCTATTGGTTCTAAAGCTTGCAAAATAATGTCTATAGATTCTAAAGCTTGCAAAAAAATGTCTATTGGTTCTAAAGCTTGCAAACAAATGTCCATTGATTGTAAAGCTCGCACACAAATGTCTATTGGTTCTAAAGCTTGCAAAAAAAAGTGTCTATTGGTTCTAACGCTTGCAAAAATGTATATTGGTTTCAAGGCTTGCAGAAAAGTGTCTATTGGTTCTAAAGCTTGCAAAGAATGTCTATTGGTTCTAAAGCTTGCTGAAAAATGCTTATTGGTTCTAAAGCTTACAAAACAATGTCTATTGGTTCTAAAGCTTGCAAAAAATTTCTATTGGTTCTAAAGCTTGCAGAAAAATGCTTATTGGTTCTAAAGCTTACAAAACAATGTCTATTGGTTCTAAGGCTTGCAAAAAAAATATCTATTGGTTCCAAAGCTTGCAAAAAAAAGTGTCTATTGATTCGAAATCTTGCAAAACAGAGTCTATTGGTTCTAAAGCTTGAAAAAATCGTTTCTATTGGTTCCAAAGCTTGCAAAAATGTCTATTGGTTCTAAAGCTTACAAAAAAATGTCTATTGGTTCTAAAGCTTGCAAAAGGTTTCTCTATTGGTTCTAAAGCTTGCATAAAATGTCTATTGGTTCTAAAGCTTGCAGAACAATGTCTATTGCTTCTAAAGCTTGCAAAAAAATGTCTATTGATTCTAAAGCTTGCACAAAAAGTGTCTATTGGTTCTAAAAATTGTGGAAAAGGTGCCTATTGGTTCTAAAGCATGCAAAAAAAGTATATTGGTTCTAAAGCTTGCAAAAAAATGTCTATTGGTTCTAAAGCTTTCAAAAAATGTCTATTGGTTCTAAAGCTTGCGAAAAGTTTCTCTAATGGTTCTAAAGCTTTCAAAAAATGTCTATTGGTTCTAAAGCTTTCAAAAAATGTCTATTGGTTCTAAAGCTTGCAAAAGAGTGTCTATTGGTTCTATAGCTTGCAAAATAATGTCTATTGATTCTAAAGCTTGCACAAAAAAGTGTCTATTGGTTCTAAAGATTGCGAAAAAGGTGCCTATTGGTTCTAAAGCTTGCACAAAAAGTGTCTATTGGTTCTAAAGATTGCGAAAACGGTGCCTATTGGTTCTAAAGCATGCAAAAAAAGGTATATTGGTTCTAAAGCTTGCAAAAAAATGTCTATTGGTTCTAAAGCTTTCAAACAATGTCTATTGGTTCTAAAGCTTGCAAAAAGTGTTTCTAATGGTTCTAAAGCTTTCAAAAAATGTCTATTGGTTCTAAAGCTTTCAAAAAATGTCTATTGGTTCCAAAGCTTGCACAATAGTGTCTATTGGTTCTAAAGCTTTCAAAAAATGGCTATTGGTTCTAAAGCTTGCAAAAAAGTGTCTCTATTGGTTCTACAGCTTGCAAACAATGTCTATTGGTTCTAAAGCTTGCAAAAAATGTCTATTGGTTCTAAAGCTTGCAAAACATGTCTATTGGTTCTAAAGCTTGCAAAAAATGTCTGTTGGTTCTAAAGCTTGCAAAAAAAAGTCTATTGATTCTAAAGATTGCACAAGAAGTGTCTATTGGTTCTAAAATTTGCAAAAAAAAGGTGCCTATTGGTTCTAAAGCATGCAAAAAAAGTATATTGGTTCTAAAGCTTGCAAAAAAAATGTCTATTGGTTCTAAAGCTTTCAAAAAATGTCTATTGGTTCTAAAGCTTGCAAAAAGTTTCTCTACTGGTTCTAAAGCTTGGAAAAATGTATATTGCGTCTAAAGCTTTCAAAAAATGTCTATTGGTTCTAAAGCTTTCAAAACATGTCTATTGGTTCTAAAGCTTACAAAAAAATGTCTATTGGTTCTAAAGCTTGCAAAAAGTTTCTCTATTGGTTCTAAAGCTTGCATAAAATGTCTATTGGTTCTAAAGCTTGCAGAACAATGTCCATTGCTTCTAAAGCTTGCAAAAAAATGTCTATTCGTTCCAAAGCTTCCAAAAAAATGTCTATTGGTTCAAAAGCTAGCAAAGGGTTTCTTTATTGGTTCTAAAGCTTGCAAAAAATGTATATTGGTTCTAAAGCTTGCAGAAAAATGTCTATTGCTTCTAAAGCTTGCAAAAAAATGTCTATTCGTTCCAAAGCTTCCAAAAAAATGTCTATTGGTTCAAAAGCTAGCAAAAGGTTTCTCTATTGGTTCTAAAGCTTGCAGAAAATGTCTATTGGTTCTAAAGCTTGCAGAAAAATGTCTATTGCTTCTAAAGCTTGCAAAAAAATGTCTATTGATTCTAAAGCTTGCACAAAAAGTGTCTATTGGTTCTAAAACTTGCGGAAAAGGTGCCTATTGGTTCTAAAGCATGCAAAAAAAGTATATTGGTTCTAAAGCTTGCAAAAAAATGTCTATTGGTTCTAAAGCTTTCAAAAAATGTCTATTGGTTCTAAAGTTTGTAAAAAGTTTCTCTAATGGTTCTAAAGCTTTCAAAAAATGTCTATTGGTTCTAAAGCTTTCAAAAAATGTCTATTGGTTCTAAAGCTTGCAAAAAGTGTTTCTAATGGTTCTAAAGCTTTCAAAAAATGTCTATTGGTTCTAAAGCTTTCAAAAAATGTCTATTGGTTCTGAAGCTTGCACAATAGTGTCTATTGGTTCTAAAGCTTGCAAAAAAATGTCTATTAGTTCTAAAGCTCGCAAAAAATGTCTATTGGTTCTAAAGCTTTCAAAAAATGGCTATTGGTTCTAAAGCTTGCAAAAAGTGTCTCTATTGGTTCTACAGCTTGCAAACAATGTCTATTGGTTCTAAAGCTTGCATAAAATGTCTATTGGTTCTAAAGCTTGCAAAACATGTCTATTGGTTCTAAAGCTTGCAAAAAATGTCTGTTGGTTCTAAAGCTTGCAAAAAAAGTCTATTGATTCTAAAGATTGCACAAAAAGTGTCTATTGGTTCTAAAATTTGCAAAAAAAAGGTGCCTATTGGTTCTAAAGCATGCAAAAAAAAGTATATTGGTTCTAAAGCTTGCAAAAAAAATGTCTATTGGTTCTAAAGCTTTCAAAAAATGTCTATTGGTTCTAAAGCTTGCAAAAAGTTTCTCTACTGGTTCTAAAGCTTGGAAAAATGTATATTGCGTCTAAAGCTTTCAAAAAATGTCTATTGGTTCTAAAGCTTTCAAAACATGTCTATTGGTTCTAAAGCTTACAAAAAAATGTCTATTGGTTCTAAAGCTTGCAAAAAGTTTCTCTATTGGTTCTAAAGCTTGCATAAAATGTCTATTGGTTCTAAAGCTTGCAGAACAATGTCTATTGCTTCTAAAGCTTGCAAAAAAATGTCTATTCGTTCCAAAGCTTCCAAAAAAATGTCTATTGGTTCAAAAGCTAGCAAAGGGTTTCTTTATTGGTTCTAAAGCTTGCAAAAAATGTATATTGGTTCTAAAGCTTGCAGAAAAATGTCTATTGCTTCTAAAGCTTGCAAAAAAATGTCTATTCGTTCCAAAGCTTCCAAAAAAATGTCTATTGGTTCAAAAGCTAGCAAAAGGTTTCTCTATTGGTTCTAAAGCTTGCAGAAAATGTCTATTGGTTCTAAAGCTTGCAGAAAAATGTCTATTGCTTCTAAAGCTTGCAAAAAAATGTCTATTGATTCTAAAGCTTGCACAAAAAGTGTCTATTGGTTCTAAAACTTGCGGAAAAGGTGCCTATTGGTTCTAAAGCATGCAAAAAAAGTATATTGGTTCTAAAGCTTGCAAAAAAATGTCTATTGGTTCTAAAGCTTTCAAAAAATGTCTATTGGTTCTAAAGTTTGTAAAAAGTTTCTCTAATGGTTCTAAAGCTTTCAAAAAATGTCTATTGGTTCTAAAGCTTTCAAAAAATGTCTATTGGTTCTAAAGCTTGCAAAAGAGTGTCTATTGGTTCTAAAGCTTGCAAAAAGTGTTTCTAATGGTTCTAAAGCTTTCAAAAAATGTCTATTGGTTCTAAAGCTTTCAAAAAACGTCTATTGGTTCTAAAGCTTGCACAATAGTGTCTATTGGTTCTAAAGCTTGCAAAAAAATGTCTATTAGTTCTAAAGCTCGCAAAAAATGTCTATTGGTTCTAAAGCTTTCAAAAAATGGCTATTGGTTCTAAAGCTTGCAAAAAGTGTCTCTATTGGTTCTACAGCTTGCAAACAATGTCTATTGGTTCTAAAGCTTGCAAAAAATGTCTATTGGTTCTAAAGCTTGCAAAACATGTCTATTGGTTCTAAAGCTTGCAAAAAATGTCTGTTGGTTCTAAAGCTTGCAAAAAAAGTCTATTGATTCTAAAGATTGCACAAAAAGTGTCTATTGGTTCTAAAATTTGCAAAAAAGGTGCCTATTGGTTCTAAAGCATGCAAAAAAAAGTATATTGGTTCTAAAGCTTGCAAAAAAAATGTCTATTGGTTCTAAAGCTTTCAAAAAATGTCTATTGGTTCTAAAGCTTGCAAAAAGTTTCTCTACTGGTTCTAAAGCTTGGAAAAATGTATATTGCGTCTAAAGCTTTCAAAAAATGTCTATTGGTTCTAAAGCTTTCAAAACATGTCTATTGGTTCTAAAGCTTACAAAAAAATGTCTATTGGTTCTAAAGCTTGCAAAAAGTTTCTCTATTGGTTCTAAAGCTTGCATAAAATGTCTATTGGTTCTAAAGCTTGCAGAACAATGTCTATTGCTTCTAAAGCTTGCAAAAAAATGTCTATTCGTTCCAAAGCTTCCAAAAAAATGTCTATTGGTTCAAAAGCTAGCAAAAGGTTTCTCTATTGGTTCTAAAGCTTGCAAAAAATGTCTATTGGTTCTAAAGATTGCAGAAAAATGTCTATTGCTTCTAAAGCTTGCAAAAAAATGTCTATTGATTCTAAAGCTTGCACAAAAAGTGTCTATTCGTTCTAAAAATTGCGGAAAAGGTGCCTATTGGTTCTAAAGCATGCAAAAAAAAGTATATTGGTTCTAAAGCTTGCAAAAAAATGTCTATTGGTTCTAAAGCTTTCAAAAAATGTCTATTGGTTCTAAAGCTTGCAAAAAGTTTCTCTAATGGTTCTAAAGCTTTCAAAAAATGTCTATTGGTTCTAAAGATTTCAAAAAATGTCTATTGGTTCTAAAGCTTGCAAAAGAGTGTCTATTGGTTCTAAAGCTTGCAAAATAATGTCTATTGATTCTAAAGCTTGCACAAAAAAGTGTCTATTGGTTCTAAAGATTGCGAAAAAGGTGCCTATTGGTTCTAAAGCTTTCAAAAAATGTCTATTGGTTCTAAAGCTTGCAAAAAGCGTATCTAATGGTTCTAAAGCTTGCAAAAAAGTGTGTGTTGGTTCTAAAGCTTGCAAAAAATGTCTATTGGTTCTAAAGCTTGCAAAACAATGTATATTGGTTCTAATGCTTCCAAAAAAAATGTCTATTGGTTCAAAAGCTAGCAAAAGGCGTCTCTATCGGTTCTAAAGCTTGCAAAAAATGTCTATTGGTTCTAAAGCTTGCAAAAAATGTCTATTGGTTCTAAAGCTTGCAAAACATGTCTATTGGTTCTAAAGCTTGCACAAAAAATGTCTATTGGTTCTAAAGATTGCGAAAACGGTGCCTATTGGTTCTAAAGCATGCAAAAAAAGGTATATTGGTTCTAAAGCTTGCAAAAAAATGTCTATTGGTTCTAAAGCTTTCAAAAAATGTCTATTGGTTCTAAAGCTTGCAAAAAGTGTTTCTAATGGTTCTAAAGCTTTCAAAAAATGTCTATTGGTTCTAAAGCTTTCAAAAAATGGCTATTGGTTATAAAGCTTGCAAAAAGTGTCTCTATTGGTTCTACAGCTTGCAAAAAATGTCTATTGGTTCTAAAGCTTGCAAAAAATGTCTATTGGTTCTAAAGCTTGCAAAAAATGTCTATTAGTTCTAAAGCATGCAAAAAAAGGTATATTGGTTCTAAAGCTTGCAAAAAAATGTCTATTGGTTCTAAAGCTTTCAAAAAATGTCTATTGGTTCTAAAGCTTGCAAAAAAGTGTTTCTAATGGTCCTAAGCTTGGAAAATGTCTATTGCGTCTAAAGCTTGCAAAAAAGTGTCCATTGGTTCTAAAGCTTGCAATAAAATGTCTATTGGTTCTAAAGCTTGCAGAAAAATGTGTATTGGTTCTAAAGCTTGCAAATCAATGTCTATTGGTTCTAAAGCTTTCAAAAAATGTCTATTGGTTCTAAAGCTTGTAAAAAAGTGTGTATTGGTTCTAAAGCTTGCAAAAAATGTATATTGGTTCTAAAGCTTGCAGAAACATGCTTATTGGTTCTAAAGCTTGCAAAACAATGTCTATTCGCTCTAAAGCTTGCAAAAAATGTCTATTGGTTCAAAGGTTTCAAAAAATGTCTAATGGTTCTAAAGCTTGCAAAAAGTTTCTCTAATGGTGCTAAAGCTTGCAAAAAATGTATATATTGTTTCTAAAGCTTGCAAAATAGTGTCTATTGGTTCTAAAGCTTGCAAAACATGTCTAATAGTTCTAATGCTTGCAAAAAATGTCTATTGTTTCTAAAGCTTTCAAAAAATGTAAATTGGTTCTAAAGCTTGCAAAAAGTGGCTCTATTGGTTCTAAAGCTTGCAAAAAATGTCTATTGTTTCCAAAGTTTGCAAAAAAGTGTCCATTGGTTCTAAAGCTTGCAAAAAAATGTCTATTGGTTCTAAAGCTTGCAGAAAAATGCTTATTGGTTCTAAAGCTTGCAAAAAATGTCTATTGGTTCTAAAGCTTGCAAAAAGTCTATCTATTGGTTTTAAAGCTTGCAAAAAATGTCTATTGGTTCTAAATCTTGCAAAACATGTCTATTGGTTTTAAAGCTTGCAGAAAAATGACTATTGCTTCTAAAGCTTGATAAAAATGTCTATTGGTTCCAAAGCTTGCAAAAAATGTCTATTGGTTCTAAAGCTTTCAAAACATGTCTATTGGTTCTAAAGCTTACAAAAAAATGTCTATTGGTTCTAAAGCTTGCAAAAAGTTTCTCTATTGGTTCTAAAGCTTGCATAAAATGTCTATTGGTTCTAAAGCTTGCAGAACAATGTCTATTGCTTCTAAAGCTTGCAAAAAATGTCTATTCGTTCCAAAGCTTCCAAAAAAATGTCTATTGGTTCAAAAGCTAGCAAAAGGTTTCTCTATTGGTTCTAAAGCTTGCAAAAAATGTATATTGGTTCTAAAGCTTGCAGAAAAATGTGTATTGCTTCTAAAGCTTGCAAAAAAATGTCTATTATAATAATAATAATAATAATAATATTTATTTATATTAAAAGTTTCTCTATTGGTTCTAAAGCTTGCACAAAAAGTGTCTATTGGCTCTAAAACTTGCGGAAAAGGTGCCTATTGGTTCTAAAGCATGCAAAAAAAGTATATTGGTTCTAAAGCTTGCAAAAAAATGTCTATTGGTTCTAAAGCTTTCAAAAAATGTCTATTGGTTCTAAAGCTTGCAAAAAGCTTCTCTAATGGTTCTAAAGCTTTCAAAAAATGTCTATTGGTTCTAAAGCTTTCAAAAAATGTCTATTGGTTCTAAAGCTTGCAAAAGAGTGTCTATTGGTTCTAAAGCTTGCAAAAAGTGTTTCTAATGGTTCTAAAGCTTTCAAAAAATGTCTATTGGTTCTAAAGCTTTCAAAAAATGTCTATTGGTTCTAAAGCTTGCACAATAGTGTCTATTGGTTCTAAAGCTTGCAAAAAAATGTCTATTAGTTCTAAAGCTCGCAAAAAATGTCTATTGGTTCTAAAGCTTTCAAAAAATGGCTATTGGTTCTAAAGCTTGCAAAAAGTGTCTCTATTGGTTCTACAGCTTGCAAACAATGTCTATTGGTTCTAAAGCTTGCAAAAAATGTCTATTGGTTCTAAAGCTTGCAAAACATGTCTATTGGTTCTAAAGCTTGCAAAAAATGTCTGTTGGTTCTAAAGCTTGCAAAAAAAAGTCTATTGATTCTAAAGATTGCACAAGAAGTGTCTATTCGTTCTAAAATTTGCAAAAAAAAGGTGCCTATTGGTTCTAAAGCATGCAAAAAAAGTATATTGGTTCTAAAGCTTGCAAAAAAAATGTCTATTGGTTCTAAAGCTTTCAAAAAATGTCTATTGGTTCTAAAGCTTGCAAAAAGTTTCTCTACTGGTTCAAAAGCTTGGAAAAATGTATATTGCGTCTAAAGCTTTCAAAAAATGTCTATTGGTTCTAAAGCTTTCAAAACATGTCTATTGGTTCTAAAGCTTACAAAAAAATGTCTATTGGTTCTAAAGCTTGCAAAAAGTTTCTCTATTGGTTCTAAAGCTTGCATAAAATGTCTATTGGTTCTAAAGCTTGCAGAACAATGTCCATTGCTTCTAAAGCTTGCAAAAAAATGTCTATTCGTTCCAAAGCTTCCAAAAAAATGTCTATTGGTTCAAAAGCTAGCAAAAGGTTTCTTTATTGGTTCTAAAGCTTGCAAAAAATGTATATTGGTTCTAAAGCTTGCAGAAAAATGTCTATTGCTTCTAAAGCTTGCAAAAAAATGTCTATTCGTTCCAAAGCTTCCAAAAAAATGTCTATTGGTTCAAAAGCTAGCAAAAGGTTTCTCTATTGGTTCTAAAGCTTGCAGAAAATGTCTATTGGTTCTAAAGCTTGCAGAAAAATGTCTATTGCTTCTAAAGCTTGCAAAACATGTCTATTGGTTCTAAAGCTTGCACAAAAAATGTCTATTGGTTCTAAAGATTGCGAAAACGGTGCCTATTGGTTCTAAAGCATGCAAAAAAAGGTATATTGGTTCTAAAGCTTGCAAAAAAATGTCTATTGGTTCTAAAGCTTTCAAAAAATGTCTATTGGTTCTAAAGCTTGCAAAAAGTGTTTCTAATGGTTCTAAAGCTTTCAAAAAATGTCTATTGGTTCTAAAGCTTTCAAAAAATGTCTATTGGTTCTAAAGCTTGCACAATAGTGTCTATTGGTTCTAAAGCTTGCAAAAAAATGTCTATTAGTTCTAAAGCTTGCAAAAAATGTCTATTGGTTCTAAAGCTTTCAAAAAATGGCTATTGGTTATAAAGCTTGCAAAAAGTGTCTCTATTGGTTCTACAGCTTGCAAAAAATGTCTATTGGTTCTAAAGCTTGCAAAAAATGTCTATTGGTTCTAAAGCTTGCAAAAAATGTCTATTAGTTCTAAAGCATGCAAAAAAAGGTATATTGGTTCTAAAGCTTGCAAAAAAATGTCTATTGGTTCTAAAGCTTTCAAAAAATGTCTATTGGTTCTAAAGGTTGCAAAAAGTTTATCTACTGGTCCTAAGCTTGGAAAATGTCTATTGCGTCTAAAGCTTTCAAAAAATGTCTATTGGTTCTAAAGCTTTCAAAACATGTCTATTGGTTCTAAAGCTTGCAAAAAGCGTATCTAATGGTTCTAAAGCTTGCAAAAAAGTGTGTATTGGATCTAAAGCTTGCAAAAAATGTCTATTGGTTCTAAAGCTTGCAAAAAAATGTCTATTGGTACTAAAGCTTCCAAAAAAATGTCTATTGGTTCAAAAGCTAGCAAAAGGTGTCTCTATTGGTTCTAAAGCTTGCAAAAAATGTCTATTGGTTCTAAAGCTTGCAAAAAATGTCTATTGGTTCTAAAGCTTGCAAAAAATGTCTATTGGTTCTAAAGCTTGCACAAAAAGTGTCTATTGGTTCTAAAGATTGCGAAAAAGGTGCCTATTGGGTTTAAAGCATGCAAAAAAAGTATATTGGTTCTAAAGCTTGCAAAAAAATGTCTATTGGTTCTAAAGCTTTCAAAAAATGTCTATTGGTTCTAAAGCTTGCAAAAAGTGTTTCTAATGGTTCTAAAGCTTGCAAAAAATGTCTATTGGTTCCAAAGCTTGCAAAAAAGTGTCCATTGGTTCTAAAGCTTGCAATAAAATGTCTATTGGTTCTAAAGCTTGCAGAAAAATGTGTATTGGTTCTAAAGCTTGCAAATCAATGTCTATTGGTTCTAAAGCTTTCAAAAAATGTCTATTGGTTCTAAAGCTTGTAAAAAAGTGTGTATTGGTTCTAAAGCTTGCAAAAAATGTATATTGGTTCTAAAGCTTGCAGAAACATGCTTATTGGTTCTAAAGCTTGCAAAACAATGTCTATTCGCTCTAAAGCTTGCAAAAAATGTCTATTGGTTCAAAGGTTTCAAAAAATGTCTAATGGTTCTAAAGCTTGCAAAAAGTTTCTCTAATGGTGCTAAAGCTTGCAAAAAATGTATATATTGTTTCTAAAGCTTGCAAAATAGTGTCTATTGGTTCTAAAGCTTGCAAAACATGTCTAATAGTTCTAATGCTTGCAAAAAATGTCTATTGTTTCTAAAGCTTTCAAAAAATGTAAATTGGTTCTAAAGCTTGCAAAAAGTGGCTCTATTGGTTCTAAAGCTTGCAAAAAATGTCTATTGTTTCCAAAGTTTGCAAAAAAGTGTCCATTGGTTCTAAAGCTTGCAAAAAAATGTCTATTGGTTCTAAAGCTTGCAGAAAAATGCTTATTGGTTCTAAAGCTTGCAAAAAATGTATATTGGTTCTAAAGCTTGCAAAAAGTCTATCTATTGGTTTTAAAGCTTGCAAAAAATGTCTATTGGTTCTAAATCTTGCAAAACATGTCTATTGGTTTTAAAGCTTGCAGAAAAATGACTATTGCTTCTAAAGCTTGATAAAAATGTCTATTGGTTCCAAAGCTTGCAAAAAATGTCTATTGGTTCTAAAGCTTTCAAAACATGTCTATTGGTTCTAAAGCTTACAAAAAAATGTCTATTGGTTCTAAAGCTTGCAAAAAGTTTCTCTATTGGTTCTAAAGCTTGCATAAAATGTCTATTGGTTCTAAAGCTTGCAGAACAATGTCTATTGCTTCTAAAGCTTGCAAAAAATGTCTATTCGTTCCAAAGCTTCCAAAAAAATGTCTATTGGTTCAAAAGCTAGCAAAAGGTTTCTCTATTGGTTCTAAAGCTTGCAAAAAATGTATATTGGTTCTAAAGCTTGCAGAAAAATGTGTATTGCTTCTAAAGCTTGCAAAAAAATGTCTATTATAATAATAATAATAATAATAATATTTATTTATATTAAAAGTTTCTCTATTGGTTCTAAAGCTTGCACAAAAAGTGTCTATTGGCTCTAAAACTTGCGGAAAAGGTGCCTATTGGTTCTAAAGCATGCAAAAAAAGTATATTGGTTCTAAAGCTTGCACAAAAATGTCTATTGGTTCTAAAGCTTTCAAAAAATGTCTATTGGTTCTAAAGCTTGCAAAAAGCTTCTCTAATGGTTCTAAAGCTTTCAAAAAATGTCTATTGGTTCTAAAGCTTTCAAAAAATGTCTATTGGTTCTAAAGCTTGCAAAAGAGTGTCTATTGGTTCTAAAGCTTGCAAAAAGTGTTTCTAATGGTTCTAAAGCTTTCAAAAAATGTCTATTGGTTCTAAAGCTTTCAAAAAATGTCTATTGGTTCTAAAGCTTGCACAATAGTGTCTATTGGTTCTAAAGCTTGCAAAAAAATGTCTATTAGTTCTAAAGCTCGCAAAAAATGTCTATTGGTTCTAAAGCTTTCAAAAAATGGCTATTGGTTCTAAAGCTTGCAAAAAGTGTCTCTATTGGTTCTACAGCTTGCAAACAATGTCTATTGGTTCTAAAGCTTGCAAAAAATGTCTATTGGTTCTAAAGCTTGCAAAACATGTCTATTGGTTCTAAAGCTTGCAAAAAATGTCTGTTGGTTCTAAAGCTTGCAAAAAAAAGTCTATTGATTCTAAAGATTGCACAAGAAGTGTCTATTGGTTCTAAAATTTGCAAAAAAAAGGTGCCTATTGGTTCTAAAGCATGCAAAAAAAGTATATTGGTTCTAAAGCTTGCAAAAAAAATGTCTATTGGTTCTAAAGCTTTCAAAAAATGTCTATTGGTTCTAAAGCTTGCAAAAAGTTTCTCTACTGGTTCTAAAGCTTGGAAAAATGTATATTGCGTCTAAAGCTTTCAAAAAATGTCTATTGGTTCTAAAGCTTTCAAAACATGTCTATTGGTTCTAAAGCTTACAAAAAAATGTCTATTGGTTCTAAAGCTTGCAAAAAGTTTCTCTATTGGTTCTAAAGCTTCCAAAAAAATGTCTATTGGTTCAAAAGCTAGCAAAAGGTTTCTTTATTGGTTCTAAAGCTTGCAAAAAATGTATATTGGTTCTAAAGCTTGCAGAAAAATGTCTATTGCTTCTAAAGCTTGCAAAAAAATGTCTATTCGTTCCAAAGCTTCCAAAAAAATGTCTATTGGTTCAAAAGCTAGCAAAAGGTTTCTCTATTGGTTCTAAAGCTTGCAGAAAATGTCTATTGGTTCTAAAGCTTGCAGAAAAATGTCTATTGCTTCTAAAGCTCGCAAAAAAATGTCTATTGATTCTAAAGCTTGCACAAAAAGTGTCTATTGGTTCTAAAACTTGCGGAAAAGGTGCCTATTGGTTCTAAAGCATGCAAAAAAAGTATATTGGTTCTAAAGCTTGCAAAAAAATGTCTATTGGTTCTAAAGCTTTCAAAAAATGTCTATTGGTTCTAAAGTTTGTAAAAAGTTTCTCTAATGGTTCTAAAGCTTTCAAAAAATGTCTATTGGTTCTAAAGCTTTCAAAAAATGTCTATTGGTTCTAAAGCTTGCAAAAGAGTGTCTATTGGTTCTAAAGCTTGCAAAAAGTGTTTCTAATGGTTCTAAAGCTTTCAAAAAATGTCTATTGGTTCTAAAGCTTTCAAAAAATGTCTATTGGTTCTAAAGCTTGCACAATAGTGTCTATTGGTTCTAAAGCTTGCAAAAAAATGTCTATTAGTTCTAAAGCTCGCAAAAAATGTCTATTGGTTCTAAAGCTTTCAAAAAATGGCTATTGGTTCTAAAGCTTGCAAAAAGTGTCTCTATTGGTTCTACAGCTTGCAAACAATGTCTATTGGTTCTAAAGCTTGCAAAAAATGTCTATTGGTTCTAAAGCTTGCAAAACATGTCTATTGGTTCTAAAGCTTGCAAAAAATGTCTGTTGGTTCTAAAGCTTGCAAAAAAAGTATATTGATTCTAAAGATTGCACAAAAAGTGTCTATTGGTTCTAAAATTTGCAAAAAAGGTGCCTATTGGTTCTAAAGCATGCAAAAAAAAGTATATTGGTTCTAAAGCTTGCAAAAAAAATGTCTATTGGTTCTAAAGCTTTCAAAAAATGTCTATTGGTTCTAAAGCTTGCAAAAAGTTTCTCTACTGGTTCTAAAGCTTGGAAAAATGTATATTGCGTCTAAAGCTTTCAAAAATGTCTATTGGTTCTAAAGCTTTCAAAACATGTCTATTGGTTCTAAAGCTTACAAAAAAATGTCTATTGGTTCTAAAGCTTGCAAAAAGTTTCTCTATTGGTTCTAAAGCTTGCAAAAAGTTTCTCTATTGGTTCTAAAGCTTGCATAAAATGTCTATTGGTTCTAAAGCTTGCAGAACAATGTCTATTGCTTCTAAAGCTTGCAAAAAAATGTCTATTCGTTCCAAAGCTTCCAAAAAAATGTCTATTGGTTCAAAAGCTAGCAAAAGGTTTCTCTATTGGTTCTAAAGCTTGCAAAATAATGTCTATTGATTCTAAAGCTTGCACAAAAAAGTGTCTATTGGTTCTAAAGATTGCGAAAAAGGTGCCTATTGGTTCTAAAGCTTTCAAAAAATGTCTATTGGTTCTAAAGCTTGCAAAAAGCGTATCTAATGGTTCTAAAGCTTGCAAAAAAGTGTGTGTTGGTTCTAAAGCTTGCAAAAAATGTCTATTGGTTCTAAAGCTTGCAAAACAATGTAAATTGGTTCTAATGCTTCCAAAAAAATGTCTATTGGTTCAAAAGCTAGCAAAAGGCGTCTCTATCGGTTCTAAAGCTTGCAAAAAATGTCTATTGGTTCTAAAGCTTGCAAAAAATGTCTATTGGTTCTAAAGCTTGCAAAACATGTCTATTGGTTCTAAAGCTTGCACAAAAAATGTCTATTGGTTCTAAAGATTGCGAAAACGGTGCCTATTGGTTCTAAAGCATGCAAAAAAAGGTATATTGGTTCTAAAGCTTGCAAAAAAATGTCTATTGGTTCTAAAGCTTTCAAAAAATGTCTATTGGTTCTAAAGCTTGCAAAAAGTGTTTCTAATGGTTCTAAAGCTTTCAAAAAATGTCTATTGGTTCTAAAGCTTTCAAAAAATGTCTATTGGTTCTAAAGCTTGCACAATAGTGTCTATTGGTTCTAAAGCTTGCAAAAAAATGTCTATTAGTTCTAAAGCTTGCAAAAAATGTCTATTGGTTCTAAAGCTTTCAAAAAATGGCTATTGGTTATAAAGCTTGCAAAAAGTGTCTCTATTGGTTCTACAGCTTGCAAAAAATGTCTATTGGTTCTAAAGCTTGCAAAAAATGTCTATTGGTTCTAAAGCTTGCAAAAAATGTCTATTAGTTCTAAAGCATGCAAAAAAAGGTATATTGGTTCTAAAGCTTGCAAAAAATGTCTATTGGTTCTAAAGCTTTCAAAAAATGTCTATTGGTTCTAAAGCTTGCAAAAAGTTTATCTACTGGTCCTAAGCTTGGAAAATGTCTATTGCGTCTAAAGCTTTCAAAAAATGTCTATTGGTTCTAAAGCTTTCAAAACATGTCTATTGGTTCTAAAGCTTGCAAAAAGCGTATCTAATGGTTCTAAAGCTTGCAAAAAAGTGTGTATTGGATCTAAAGCTTGCAAAAAATGTCTATTGGTTCTAAAGCTTGCAAAAAAATGTCTATTGGTACTAAAGCTTCCAAAAAAATGTCTATTGGTTCAAAAGCTAGCAAAAGGTGTCTCTATTGGTTCTAAAGCTTGCAAAAAATGTCTATTGGTTCTAAAGCTTGCAAAAAATGTCAATTGGTTCTAAAGCTTGCAAAAAATGTCTATTGGTTCTAAAGCTTGCACAAAAAGTGTCTATTGGTTCTAAAGATTGCGAAAAAGGTGCCTATTGGGTTTAAAGCATGCAAAAAAAGTATATTGGTTCTAAAGCTTGCAAAAAAATGTCTATTGGTTCTAAAGCTTTCAAAAAATGTCTATTGGTTCTAAAGCTTGCAAAAAGTGTTTCTAATGGTTCTAAAGCTTGCAAAAAATGTCTATTGGTTCCAAAGCTTGCAAAAAAGTGTCCATTGGTTCTAAAGCTTGCAATAAAATGTCTATTGGTTCTAAAGCTTGCAGAAAAATGTGTATTGGTTCTAAAGCTTGCAAATCAATGTCTATTGGTTCTAAAGCTTTCAAAAAATGTCTATTGGTTCTAAAGCTTGTAAAAAAGTGTGTATTGGTTCTAAAGCTTGCAAAAAATGTATATTGGTTCTAAAGCTTGCAGAAACATGCTTATTGGTTCTAAAGCTTGCAAAACAATGTCTATTCGCTCTAAAGCTTGCAAAAAATGTCTATTGGTTCAAAGGTTTCAAAAAATGTCTAATGGTTCTAAAGCTTGCAAAAAGTTTCTCTAATGGTGCTAAAGCTTGCAAAAAATGTATATATTGTTTCTAAAGCTTGCAAAATAGTGTCTATTGGTTCTAAAGCTTGCAAAACATGTCTAATAGTTCTAATGCTTGCAAAAAATGTCTATTGTTTCTAAAGCTTTCAAAAAATGTAAATTGGTTCTAAAGCTTGCAAAAAGTGGCTCTATTGGTTCTAAAGCTTGCAAAAAATGTCTATTGTTTCCAAAGTTTGCAAAAAAGTGTCCATTGGTTCTAAAGCTTGCAAAAAAATGTCTATTGGTTCTAAAGCTTGCAGAAAAATGCTTATTGGTTCTAAAGCTTGCAAAAAATGTCTATTGGTTCTAAAGCTTGCAAAAAGTCTATCTATTGGTTTTAAAGCTTGCAAAAAATGTCTATTGGTTCTAAATCTTGCAAAACATGTCTATTGGTTTTAAAGCTTGCAGAAAAATGACTATTGCTTCTAAAGCTTGATAAAAATGTCTATTGGTTCCAAAGCTTGCAAAAAATGTCTATTGGTTCTAAAGCTTTCAAAACATGTCTATTGGTTCTAAAGCTTACAAAAAAATGTCTATTGGTTCTAAAGCTTGCAAAAAGTTTCTCTATTGGTTCTAAAGCTTGCATAAAATGTCTATTGGTTCTAAAGCTTGCAGAACAATGTCTATTGCTTCTAAAGCTTGCAAAAAATGTCTATTCGTTCCAAAGCTTCCAAAAAAATGTCTATTGGTTCAAAAGCTAGCAAAAGGTTTCTCTATTGGTTCTAAAGCTTGCAAAAAATGTATATTGGTTCTAAAGCTTGCAGAAAAATGTGTATTGCTTCTAAAGCTTGCAAAAAAATGTCTATTATAATAATAATAATAATAATAATAATATTTATTTATATTAAAAGTTTCTCTATTGGTTCTAAAGCTTGCACAAAAAGTGTCTATTGGCTCTAAAACTTGCGGAAAAGGTGCCTATTGGTTCTAAAGCATGCAAAAAAAGTATATTGGTTCTAAAGCTTGCAAAAAAATGTCTATTGGTTCTAAAGCTTTCAAAAAATGTCTATTGGTTCTAAAGCTTGCAAAAAGCTTCTCTAATGGTTCTAAAGCTTTCAAAAAATGTCTATTGGTTCTAAAGCTTTCAAAAAATGTCTATTGGTTCTAAAGCTTGCAAAAGAGTGTCTATTGGTTCTAAAGCTTGCAAAAAGTGTTTCTAATGGTTCTAAAGCTTTCAAAAAATGTCTATTGGTTCTAAAGCTTTCAAAAAATGTCTATTGGTTCTAAAGCTTGCACAAAAGTGTCTATTGGTTCTAAAGCTTGCAAAAAAATGTCTATTAGTTCTAAAGCTCGCAAAAAATGTCTATTGGTTCTAAAGCTTTCAAAAAATGGCTATTGGTTCTAAACCTTGCAAAAAGTGTCTCTATTGGTTCTACAGCTTGCAAACAATGTCTATTGGTTCTAAAGCTTGCAAAAAATGTCTATTGGTTCTAAAGCTTGCAAAACATGTCTATTGGTTCTAAAGCTTGCAAAAAATGTCTGTTGGTTCTAAAGCTTGCAAAAAAAAGTCTATTGATTCTAAAGATTGCACAAGAGGTGCCTATTGGTTCTAAAGCATGCAAAAAAAGTATATTGGTTCTAAAGCTTGCAAAAAAAATGTCTATTGGTTCTAAAGCTTTCAAAAAATGTCTATTGGTTCTAAAGCTTGCAAAAAGTTTCTCTACTGGTTCTAAAGCTTGGAAAAATGTATATTGCGTCTAAAGCTTTCAAAAAATGTCTATTGGTTCTAAAGCTTTCAAAACATGTCTATTGGTTCTAAAGCTTACAAAAAAATGTCTATTGGTTCTAAAGCTTGCAAAAAGTTTCTCTATTGGTTCGAAAGCTTGCATAAAATGTCTATTGGTTCTAAAGCTTGCAGAACAATGTCCATTGCTTCTAAAGCTTGCAAAAAAATGTCTATTCGTTCCAAAGCTTCCAAAAAAATGTCTATTGGTTCAAAAGCTAGCAAAAGGTTTCTTTATTGGTTCTAAAGCTTGCAAAAAAATGTCTATTGGTTCTAAAGCTTGCAGAAAAATGCTTATTGGTTCTAAAGCTTGCAAAAAATGTCTATTGGTTCTAAAGCTTGCAAAAAGTCTATCTATTGGTTTTAAAGCTTGCAAAAAATGTCTATTGGTTCTAAATCTTGCAAAACATGTCTATTGGTTTTAAAGCTTGCAGAAAAATGACTATTGCTTCTAAAGCTTGATAAAAATGTCTATTGGTTCCAAAGCTTGCAAAAAATGTCTATTGGTTCTAAAGCTTTCAAAACATGTCTATTGGTTCTAAAGCTTACAAAAAAATGTCTATTGGTTCTAAAGCTTGCAAAAAGTTTCTCTATTGGTTCTAAAGCTTGCATAAAATGTCTATTGGTTCTAAAGCTTGCAGAACAATGTCTATTGCTTCTAAAGCTTGCAAAAAATGTCTATTCGTTCCAAAGCTTCCAAAAAAATGTCTATTGGTTCAAAAGCTAGCAAAAGGTTTCTCTATTGGTTCTAAAGCTTGCAAAAAATGTATATTGGTTCTAAAGCTTGCAGAAAAATGTGTATTGCTTCTAAAGCTTGCAAAAAAATGTCTATTATAATAATAATAATAATAATAATATTTATTTATATTAAAAGTTTCTCTATTGGTTCTAAAGCTTGCACAAAAAGTGTCTATTGGCTCTAAAACTTGCGGAAAAGGTGCCTATTGGTTCTAAAGCATGCAAAAAAAGTATATTGGTTCTAAAGCTTGCAAAAAAATGTCTATTGGTTCTAAAGCTTTCAAAAAATGTCTATTGGTTCTAAAGCTTGCAAAAAGCTTCTCTAATGGTTCTAAAGCTTTCAAAAAATGTCTATTGGTTCTAAAGCTTTCAAAAAATGTCTATTGGTTCTAAAGCTTGCAAAAGAGTGTCTATTGGTTCTAAAGCTTGCAAAAAGTGTTTCTAATGGTTCTAAAGCTTTCAAAAAATGTCTATTGGTTCTAAAGCTTTCAAAAAATGTCTATTGGTTCTAAAGCTTGCACAATAGTGTCTATTGGTTCTAAAGCTTGCAAAAAAATGTCTATTAGTTCTAAAGCTCGCAAAAAATGTCTATTGGTTCTAAAGCTTTCAAAAAATGGCTATTGGTTCTAAAGCTTGCAAAAAGTGTCTCTATTGGTTCTACAGCTTGCAAACAATGTCTATTGGTTCTAAAGCTTGCAAAAAATGTCTATTGGTTCTAAAGCTTGCAAAACATGTCTATTGGTTCTAAAGCTTGCAAAAAATGTCTGTTGGTTCTAAAGCTTGCAAAAAAAAGTCTATTGATTCTAAAGATTGCACAAGAAGTGTCTATTGGTTCTAAAATTTGCAAAAAAAGGTGCCTATTGGTTCTAAAGCATGCAAAAAAAGTATATTGGTTCTAAAGCTTGCAAAAAAAATGTCTATTGGTTCTAAAGCTTTCAAAAAATGTCTATTGGTTCTAAAGCTTGCAAAAAGTTTCTCTACTGGTTCTAAAGCTTGGAAAAATGTATATTGCGTCTAAAGCTTTCAAAAAATGTCTATTGGTTCTAAAGCTTTCAAAACATGTCTATTGGTTCTAAAGCTTACAAAAAAATGTCTATTGGTTCTAAAGCTTGCAAAAAGTTTCTCTATTGGTTCTAAAGCTTGCATAAAATGTCTATTGGTTCTAAAGCTTGCAGAACAATGTCCATTGCTTCTAAAGCTTGCAAAAAAATGTCTATTCGTTCCAAAGCTTCCAAAAAAATGTCTATTGGTTCAAAAGCTAGCAAAAGGTTTCTTTATTGGTTCTAAAGCTTGCAAAAAATGTATATTGGTTCTAAAGCTTGCAGAAAAATGTCTATTGCTTCTAAAGCTTGCAAAAAAATGTCTATTCGTTCCAAAGCTTCCAAAAAAATGTCTAACTGGTTCAAAAGCTAGCAAAAGGTTTCTCTATTGGTTCTAAAGCTTGCAGAAAATGTCTATTGGTTCTAAAGCTTGCAGAAAAATGTCTATTGCTTCTAAAGCTTGCAAAAAAATGTCTATTGATTCTAAAGCTTGCACAAAAAGTGTCTATTGGTTCTAAAACTTGCGGAAAAGGTGCCTATTGGTTCTAAAGCATGCAAAAAAAGTATATTGGTTCTAAAGCTTGCAAAAAAATGTCTATTGGTTCTAAAGCTTTCAAAAAATGTCTATTGGTTCTAAAGTTTGTAAAAAGTTTCTCTAATGGTTCTAAAGCTTTCAAAAAATGTCTATTGGTTCTAAAGCTTTCAAAAAATGTCTATTGGTTCTAAAGCTTGCAAAAGAGTGTCTATTGGTTCTAAAGCTTGCAAAAAGTGTTTCTAATGGTTCTAAAGCTTTCAAAAAATGTCTATTGGTTCTAAAGCTTTCAAAAAATGTCTATTGGTTCTAAAGCTTGCACAATAGTGTCTATTGGTTCTAAAGCTTGCAAAAAAATGTCTATTAGTTCTAAAGCTCGCAAAAAAATGTCTATTGGTTCTAAAGCTTTCAAAAAATGGCTATTGGTTCTAAAGCTTGCAAAAAGTGTCTCTATTGGTTCTACAGCTTGCAAACAATGTCTATTGGTTCTAAAGCTTGCAAAAAATGTCTATTGGTTCTAAAGTTTGCAAAACATGTCTATTGGTTCTAAAGCTTGCAAAAAATGTCTGTTGGTTCTAAAGCTTGCAAAAAAAGTATATTGATTCTAAAGATTGCACAAAAAGTGTCTATTGGTTCTAAAATTTGCAAAAAAGGTGCCTATTGGTTCTAAAGCATGCAAAAAAAAGTATATTGGTTCTAAAGCTTGCAAAAAAAATGTCTATTGGTTCTAAAGCTTTCAAAAAATGTCTATTGGTTCTAAAGCTTGCAAAAAGTTTCTCTACTGGTTCTAAAGCTTGGAAAAATGTATATTGCGTCTAAAGCTTTCAAAAATGTCTATTGGTTCTAAAGCTTTCAAAACATGTCTATTGGTTCTAAAGCTTACAAAAAAATGTCTATTGGTTCTAAAGCTTGCAAAAAGTTTCTCTATTGGTTCTAAAGCTTGCAAAAAGTTTCTCTATTGGTTCTAAAGCTTGCATAAAATGTCTATTGGTTCTAAAGCTTGCAGAACAATGTCTATTGCTTCTAAAGCTTGCAAAAAAATGTCTATTCGTTCCAAAGCTTCCAAAAAAATGTCTATTGGTTCAAAAGCTAGCAAAAGGTTTCTCTATTGGTTCTAAAGCTTGCAAAAAATGTCTATTGGTTCTAAAGATTGCAGAAAAATGTCTATTGCTTCTAAAGCTTGCAAAAAAATGTCTATTGATTCTAAAGCTTGCACAAAAAGTGTCTATTCGTTCTAAAAATTGCGGAAAAGGTGCCTATTGGTTCTAAAGCATGCAAAAAAAGTATATTGGTTCTAAAGCTTGCAAAAAAATGTCTATTGGTTCTAAAGCTTTCAAAAAATGTCTATTGGTTCTAAAGCTTGCAAAAAGTTTCTCTAATGGTTCTAAAGCTTTCAAAAAATGTCTATTGGTTCTAAAGATTTCAAAAAATGTCTATTGGTTCTAAAGCTTGCAAAAGAGTGTCTATTGGTTCTAAAGCTTGCAAAATAATGTCTATTGATTCTAAAGCTTGCACAAAAAAGTGTCTATTGGTTCTAAAGATTGCGAAAAAGGTGCCTATTGGTTCTAAAGCTTTCAAAAAATGTCTATTGGTTCTAAAGCTTGCAAAAAGCGTATCTAATGGTTCTAAAGCTTGCAAAAAAGTGTGTGTTGGTTCTAAAGCTTGCAAAAAATGTCTATTGGTTCTAAAGCTTGCAAAACAATGTATATTGGTTCTAATGCTTCCAAAAAAATGTCTATTGGTTCAAAAGCTAGCAAAAGGCGTCTCTATCGGTTCTAAAGCTTGCAAAAAATGTCTATTGGTTCTAAAGTTTGCAAAAAATGTCTATTGGTTCTAAAGCTTGCAAAACATGTCTATTGGTTCTAAAGCTTGCACAAAAAATGTCTATTGGTTCTAAAGATTGCGAAAACGGTGCCTATTGGTTCTAAAGCATGCAAAAAAAGGTATATTGGTTCTAAAGCTTGCAAAAAAATGTCTATTGGTTCTAAAGCTTTCAATAAATGTCTATTGGTTCTAAAGCTTGCAAAAAGTGTTTCTAATGGTTCTAAAGCTTTCAAAAAATGTCTATTGGTTCTAAAGCTTTCAAAAAATGTCTATTGGTTCTAAAGCTTGCACAATAGTGTCTATTGGTTCTAAAGCTTGCAAAAAAATGTCTATTAGTTCTAAAGCTTGCAAAAAATGTCTATTGGTTCTAAAGCTTTCAAAAAATGGCTATTGGTTATAAAGCTTGCAAAAAGTGTCTCTATTGGTTCTACAGCTTGCAAAAAATGTCTATTGGTTCTAAAGCTTGCAAAAAATGTCTATTGGTTCTAAAGCTTGCAAAAAATGTCTATTGGTTCTAAAGCATGCAAAAAAAGGTATATTGGTTCTAAAGCTTGCAAAAAAATGTCTATTGGTTCTAAAGCTTTCAAAAAATGTCTATTGGTTCTAAAGCTTGCAAAAAGTTTCTCTACTGGTCCTAAGCTTGGAAAATGTCTATTGCGTCTAAAGCTTTCAAAAAATGTCTATTGGTTCTAAAGCTTTCAAAACATGTCTATTGGTTCTAAAGCTTGCAAAAAGCGTATCTAATGGTTCTAAAGCTTGCAAAAAAGTGTGTATTGGATCTAAAGCTTGCAAAAAATGTCTATTGCTTCTAAAGCTTGCAAAAAAATGTCTATTGGTACTAAAGCTTCCAAAAAAATGTCTATTGGTTCAAAAGCTAGCAAAAGGTGTCTCTATTGGTTCTAAAGCTTGCAAAAAATGTCTATTGGTTCTAAAGCTTGCAAAAAATGTCTATTGGTTCTAAAGCTTGCAAAAAATGTCTATTGGTTCTAAAGCTTGCACAAAAAGTGTCTATTGGTTCTAAAGATTGCGAAAAAGGTGCCTATTGGGTTTAAAGCATGCAAAAAAAGTATATTGGTTCTAAAGCTTGCAAAAAAATGTCTATTGGTTCTAAAGCTTTCAAAAAATGTCTATTGGTTCTAAAGCTTGCAAAAAGTGTTTCTAATGGTTCTAAAGCTTGCAAAAAATGTCTATTGGTTCCAAAGCTTGCAAAAAAGTGTCCATTGGTTCTAAAGCTTGCAAAAAAATGTCTATTGGTTCTAAAGCTTGCAGAAAAATGTGTATTGGTTCTAAAGCTTGCAAATCAATGTCTATTGGTTCTAAAGCTTTCAAAAAATGTCTATTGGTTCTAAAGCTTGTAAAAAAAGTGTGTATTGGTTCTAAAGCTTGCAAAAAATGTATATTGGTTCTAAAGCTTGCAGAAACATGCTTATTGGTTCTAAAGCTTGCAAAACAATGTCTATTCGCTCTAAAGCTTGCAAAAAATGTCTATTGGTTCAAAGGTTTCAAAAAATGTCTAATGGTTCTAAAGCTTGCAAAAAGTTTCTCTAATGGTGCTAAAGCTTGCAAAAAATGTATATATTGTTTCTAAAGCTTGCAAAATAGTGTCTATTGGTTCTAAAGCTTGCAAAACATGTCTAATAGTTCTAATGCTTGCAAAAAATGTCTATTGTTTCTAAAGCTTTCAAAAAATGTAAATTGGTTCTAAAGCTTGCAAAAAGTGGCTCTATTGGTTCTAAAGCTTGCAAAAAATGTCTATTGTTTCCAAAGTTTGCAAAAAAGTGTCCATTGGTTCTAAAGCTTGCAAAAAAATGTCTATTGGTTCTAAAGCTTGCAGAAAAATGCTTATTGGTTCTAAAGCTTGCAAAAAATGTCTATTGGTTCTAAAGCTTGCAAAAAGTCTATCTATTGGTTTTAAAGCTTGCAAAAAATGTCTATTGGTTCTAAATCTTGCAAAACATGTCTATTGGTTTTAAAGCTTGCAGAAAAATGACTATTGCTTCTAAAGCTTGATAAAAATGTCTATTGGTTCCAAAGCTTGCAAAAAATGTCTATTGGTTCTAAAGCTTTCAAAACATGTCTATTGGTTCTAAAGCTTACAAAAAAATGTCTATTGGTTCTAAAGCTTGCAAAAAGTTTCTCTATTGGTTCTAAAGCTTGCATAAAATGTCTATTGGTTCTAAAGCTTGCAGAACAATGTCTATTGCTTCTAAAGCTTGCAAAAAAATGTCTATTCGTTCCAAAGCTTCCAAAAAATGTCTATTGGTTCAAAAGCTAGCAAAAGGTTTCTCTATTGGTTCTAAAGCTTGCAAAAAATGTATATTGGTTCTAAAGCTTGCAGAAAAATGTCTATTGCTTCTAAAGCTTGCAAAAAAATGTCTATTGATTCTAAAGCTTGCACAAAAAGTGTCTATCGGTTCTAAAACTTGCGGAAAAGGTGCCTATTGGTTCTAAAGCATGCAAAAAAAGTATATTGGTTCTAAAGCTTGCAAAAAAATGTCTATTGGTTCTAAAGCTTTCAAAAAATGTCTATTGGTTCTAAAGCTTGCAAAAAGTTTCTCTAATGGTTCTAAAGCTTTCAAAAAATGTCTATTGGTTCTAAAGCTTTCAAAAAATGTCTATTGGTTCTAAAGCTTGCAAAAGAGTGTCTATTGGTTCTAAAGCTTGCAAAAAGTGTTTCTAATGGTTCTAAAGCTTTCAAAAAATGTCTATTGGTTCTAAAGCTTTCAAAAAATGTCTATTGGTTCTAAAGCTTGCACAATAGTGTCTATTGGTTCTAAAGCTTGCAAAAAAATGTCTATTAGTTCTAAAGCTCGCAAAAAATGTCTATTGGTTCTAAAGCTTTCAAAAAATGGCTATTGGTTCTAAAGCTTGCAAAACGTGTCTCTATTGGTTCTACAGCTTGCAAACAATGTCTATTGGTTCTAAAGCTTGCAAAAAATGTCTATTTGTTCTAAAGCTTGCAAAACATGTCTATTGGTTCTAAAGCTTGCAAAAAATGTCTGTTGGTTCTAAAGCTTGCAAAAAAAAGTCTATTGATTCTAAAGATTGCACAAAAAGTGTCTATTGGTTCTAAAATTTGCAAAAAAGGTGCCTATTGGTTCTAAAGCATGCAAAAAAAGTATATTGGTTCTAAAGCTTGCAAAAAAAATGTCTATTGGTTCTAAAGCTTTCAAAAAATGTCTATTGGTTCTAAAGCTTGCAAAAAGTTTCTCTACTGGTTCTAAAGCTTGGAAAAATGTATATTGCGTCTAAAGCTTTCAAAAAATGTCTATTGGTTCTAAAGCTTTCAAAACATGTCTATTGGTTCTAAAGCTTACAAAAAAATGTCTATTGGTTCTAAAGCTTGCAAAAAGTTTCTCTATTGGTTCTAAAGCTTGCATAAAATGTCTATTGGTTCTAAAGCTTGCAGAACAATGTCTATTGCTTCTAAAGCTTGCAAAAAAATGTCTATTCGTTCCAAAGCTTCCAAAAAAATGTCTATTGGTTCAAAAACTAGCAAAAGGTTTCTCTATTGGTTCTAAAGCTTGCAAAAAAATGTCTATTGCTTCTAAAGCTTGCAAAAAAATGTCTATTGATTCTAAAGCTTGCACAAAAAGTGTCTATTGGTTCTAAAAATTGCGGAAAAGGTGCCTATTGGTTCTAAAGCATGCAAAAAAAGTATATTGGTTCTAAAGCTTGCAAAAAAATGTCTATTGGTTCTAAAGCTTTCAAAAAATGTCTATTGGTTCTAAAGCTTGCAAAAAGTTTCTCTAATGGTTCTAAAGCTTTCAAAAAATGTCTATTGGTTCTAAAGCTTTCAAAAAATGTCTATTGGTTCTAAAGCTTGCACAAAAAAGTGTCTATTGGTTCTAAAGATTGCGAAAAAGGTGCCTATTGGTTCTAAAGCTTTCAAAAAATGTCTATTGGTTCTAAAGCTTGCAAAACATGTCTATTGGTTCTAAAGCTTGCACAAAAAATGTCTATTGGTTCTAAAGCTTGCACAAAAAAGTGTCTATTGGTTCTAAAGCTTGCAAAAAATGTCTATTGGTTCTAAAGCTTGCAAAAAATGTCTATTGGTTCTAAAGCTTGCAAAACATGTCTATTGGTTCTAAAGCTTGCACAAAAAATGTCTATTGGTTCTAAAGATTGCGAAAACGGTGCCTATTGATTCTAAAGCATGCAAAAAAAGGTATATTGGTTCTAAAGCTTGCAAAAAAATGTCTATTGGTTCTAAAGCTTTCAAAAAATGTCTATTGGTTCTAAAGCTTGCAAAAAGTGTTTCTAATGGTTCTAAAGCTTTCAAAAAATGTCTATTGGTTCTAAAGCTTTCAAAAAATGTCTATTGGTTCTAAAGCTTGCACAATAGTGTCTATTGGTTCTAAAGCTTGCAAAAAAATATCTATTAGTTCTAAAGCTTGCAAAAAATGTCTATTGGTTCTAAAGCTTTCAAAAAATGGCTATTGGTTATAAAGCTTGCAAAAAGTGTCTCTATTGGTTCTACAGCTTGCAAAAAATGTCTATTGGTTCTAAAGCTTGCAAAACATGTCTATTGGTTCTAAAGCTTGCAAAAAATGTCTATTGGTTCTAAAGCATGCAAAAAAAGGTATATTGGTTCTAAAGCTTGCAAAAAAATGTCTATTGGTTCTAAAGCTTGCAAAAAATGTCTATTGGTTCTAAAGCTTGCAAAAAATGTCTATTGGTTCTAAAGCTTGCAAAAAGTTTCTCTACTGGTCCTAAGCTTGGAAAATGTCTATTGCGTCTAAAGCTTTCAAAAAATGTCTATTGGTTCCTAAAGCTTTCAAAACATGTCTATTGGTTCTAAAGCTTGCAAAAAGCGTATCTAATGGTTCTAAAGCTTGCAAAAAAGTGTGTATTGGATCTAAAGCTTGCAAAAAATGTCTATTGGTTCTAAAGCTTGCAAAAAAATGTCTATTGGTACTAAAGCTTCCAAAAAAATGTCTATTGGTTCAAAAGCTAGCAAAAGGTGTCTCTATTGGTTCTAAAGCTTGCAAAAAATGTCTATTGGTTCCAAAGCTTGCAAAAAATGTCTATTGGTTCTAAAGCTTGCAAAAAATGTCTATTGGTTCTAAAGCTTGCACAAAAAGTGTCTATTGGTTCTAAAGATTGCGAAAAAGGTGCCTATTGGTTTTAAAGCATGCAAAAAAAGTATATTGGTTCTAAAGCTTGCAAAAAAATGTCTATTGGTTCTAAAGCTTTCAAAAAATGTCTATTGGTTCTAAAGCTTGCAAAAAGTGTTCCTAATGGTTTTAAAGCTTGCAAAAAATGTATATATTGTTTCTAAAGCTTGCAAAATAGTGTCTATTGGTTCTAAAGCTTGCAAAAAATGTCTAATAGTTCCAATGCTTGCAAAAAATGTCTATTGTTTCTAAAGCTTTCAAAAAATATAAATTGGTTCTAAAGCTTGCAAAAAGTGGCTCTATTGGTTCTAAAGCTTGCAAAAAATGTCTATTGTTTCCAAAGTTTGCAAAAAAGTGTCCATTGGTTCTAAAGCTTGCAAAAAAATGTCTATTGGTTCTAAAGCTTGCAGAAAAATGCTTATTGGTTCTAAAGCTTGCAAAAAATGTCTATTGGTTCTAAAGCTTGCAAAAAGTCTATCTATTGGTTCTAAAGCTTGCAAAAAAATGTCTATTGGTTCAAAAGCTTGCAAAAAATCGCCCATTGGTTCTAAAACTTGCAAAAAAAATCTCTTGGTTCTAAAGCTTGCAAAACAATGTTTATTGTTTCTAAAGCTTGCAAAACAATGTTTATTGGTTCTAAAGCTTGCAGAAAAATGTCTATTGCTTCTAAAGCTTGCAGAAAAATGTCTATTGCTTCTAAAGCTTGCAAAAAAAGTCTATTGGTTCCAAAGCTTGCAAAAAAATGTCTATTGGTTCAAAAGCTAGCAAAACGTGTCTCTATTGGTTCTAAAGCTTGCAAAAAATGTCTATTGGTTCTAAAGCTTGCAAAAAGTGTATCTATTGGTTCTAAAGCTTGCAAAAATGTCTATTGGTTCCAAAGCTTGCAAACTAAGTGTCTATTGATTCTAAAGCTTGCAAAAATGTGTCTATTGGTTCTAAAGTTTGCAAAATAATGTCTATTGGTTCTAAAGCTTGCAAAAAGTGTATCTATTGATTCTAAAGCTTGCAAAAAAATGTCTATTGGTTCCAAAGCTTGCAAAAAAATGCTTATTGGTTCTAAAGCTAGCAAAAAGATTCTCTAATGGTTCTAAAGCTTGCAAAAAATGTCTGTTGGTTCTAAAGCTTGCAAAAAGTGTATCTATTGATTCTAAAGCTTGCAAAAAATGTCTATTGGTTCCAAAGCTTGCAAAAAAATGTCTATTGGTTCTAAAGCTTGCAAAAAGATTCTCTAATGGTTCTAAAGCTTGCAAAAATGTCTATTGGTTCTAAAGCTTGCAAAAAAATGTCTATTGGTTCTAAAGCTTGCAAAAAAGTGTCTATTGGTTCTAAAGCTTGCAACAAATGTCTATTGGTTCTAAAGCTTGCAAAAAAGTTGTCTATTGGTTCTAAAGCTTGCAAAAAAAGTGTCTATTGGTTCTAAAGCTTTCAAAAAAGTCTATTGGTTCTAAAGCTTGCAGAAAAATGCTGATTGGTTCTAAAGCTTTCAAAAAAGTCTATTGGTTCTAAAGCTTGCAGAAAAATGCTGATTGGTTCTAAAGCTTGCAAAACAATGTATATTGGTTATAAAGCTTGCAAAAAATGTCTATTGGTTCTGAAGCTTGCAAGAATATATATATTGGTTCTAAAGCTTGCAGAAAGTGTCTCTATTGGTTCTAAAGCTTGCATAAAATGTCTATTGGTTCCAAAGCTTGCAAAAAAGGTGTCTATTGATTCTAAAGCTAGCAAAAAAATGTCTATTGGTTCCAAAGCTTGCAAAAATGTCTATTAGTTCTAAAGCTTGCAAAACATGTCTATTGGTTCTAAAGCTTTCAAATAGTGTCTATTGGTTCTAAAGCTTGCTCAAAGTGTGTCTATTGGTTCTAAAGCTTGCAAAAAAAGTCTATTTATTCCAAAGCTTGCAAAAAAAGTGTCTATTGATTCTAAATCTTGCAAAAAAGTGTTTATTCGTTCTAAAGCTTGCAAAAAGCGTTTCCATTGGTTCTAAAGCTTGCAAAATGTCTATTGGTTCTAAAGCTTGCAAAACAATGTATATTGGTTCTAAAGCTTGCAAACAGATTCTCTATTGGTACTAAAGCTTGCAAAAAATGTATATTAGTGCTAAAGCTTGCAAAAAATGTCTATTGGTTCGAAAGCTTTCAAAAAATGTCTATTGGTTCTAAAGATTGCAAAAAGTGTCTCTATTGGTTCTAAAGCTTGCAAAAAATGTCTATTGGTTCAAAAGCTTGCAAAAAATTGCCCATTGGTTCTAAAGCTTGCAAAAAAATATCTCTTGGTTCTAAAGCTTGCAGAAACATGCTTATTGGTTCTAAAGCTTGCAAATCAATGTCTATTGGTTCTAAAGCTTGCAAAAAATGTCTATTGGTTCCAAAGCTTGCAGAAAAAGTGTCAATTGGTTCTAAAGCTTGCAAAAAGTGTATCTATTGGTTCTAAAGCTTGCAAAAAATGTCTATTGGTTCTAAAGCTTGCAGAGAAATGCTTATTAGTTCTAAAGCTTGCAGAACAATATCTATTGGTTCTAAAGCTTGCAAAAAAATGTATATTGGTTCTAAAGCTTGCAATAATATGTCTATTGGTTCTAAAGCTTGCAATAATATGTCTATTGGTTCTAAAGCTTGCAAAAAATGTCTATTGATTCTAAAGCTTGCAAAAAAGTTGTCTATTGGTTCTAAAGCTTGCAAAAAAAGTGTCTATTGGTTCTAAAGCTTTCAGAAAAGTCTATTGGTTATAAAGCTTGCAGAAAAATGTTGATTGGTTCTAAAGCATGCAAAACAATGTCTATTGGTTATAAAGCTTGCAAAAAGTGTCTCTATTGGTTCTAAAGCTTGCATAAAATGTCTATTGGTTCTAGAGTTTGCAAAAAAGGGGTCTATTGATTCTAAAGCTTGCAAAAAATGTCTATTGGTTATAAAGCTTGCAAAAAGTTTCTCTAATGGTTCTAAAGCTTGCAAAAAATGTCTATTGGTTCTAAAGCTTGCAAAAAATGTCTATTGGTTCTAAAGCTTGCAAATAGCGTCTATAGATACTACATCTTGCAAAAAAGTGTTTATTGGTTCTAAAGCTTGCAAAAAATGTCTATTGGTTCTAAAGCTTGCAGAAAAATGCTGATTGGTTCTAAAGCTTGCAAAACAATGTATATTGGTTATAAAGCTTGCAAAAAATGTCTATTGGTTCTGAAGCTTGCAAGAATATATATATTGGTTCTAAAGCTTGCTAAAAGTGTCTCTATTGGTTCTAAAGCTTGCATAAAATGTCTATTGGTTCCAAAGCTTGCAAAAAAGGTGTCTATTGATTCTAAAGCTTGCAAAAAATGTCTATTGGTTCCAAAGCTTGCAAAAAAAATTCTATTGGTTCTAAAGCTTGCAAAAAGATTCTCCAATGGTTCTAAAGCATGCAAAAATGTCTATTGGTTCTAAAGCTTGCAAAACATGTCTATTGGTTCTAAAGCTTGCAAGTAGTGTCTATTGGTTCTAAATCTTGCAAAAAAATGTCTATTAGTTCTAAAGCTTGCAAAACATGTCTATTGGTTCTAAAGCTTTCAAAAAATGTCTATTGGTTCTAAAGCTTGCACAAAGTGTGTCTATTGGTTCTAAAGCTTGCAAAAAAAGTCTATTTATTCCAAAGCTTGCAAAAAAAGTGTCTATTGATTCTAAATCTTGCAAAAAAGTGTTTATTCGTTCTAAAGCTTGCAAAAAGCGTTTCCATTGGTTCTAAAGCTTGCAAAATGTCTATTGGTTCTAAAGCTTGCAAAACAATGTATATTGGTTCTAAAGCTTGCAAACAGATTCTCTATTGGTTCTAAAGCTTGCAAAAAATGTCTATTGGTTCTAAAGCTTGCAAAAAGTTTCTCGAATGGTTCTAAAGCTTGGAAAAAATGTCTATTGGTTCTAAAGCTTGCAAAAAATGTCTATTGGTTCCAAAGGTTGCAAATAGTGTCTATTGGTTTTAAAGCTTGCAAAAAATGTCTATTAGTTCTAAAGCTTGCAAAAAATGTCTATTCGTTCTAAAGCTTTCAAAAATGTCTATTGGTTCTAAAGCTTGCAAAAGTGTCTCTATTGGTTCTAAAGCTTGCAAAAAATGTCTATTGGTTCCAAAGCTTGCAAAAAAGTGCCCATTGGTTCTAAAACTTGCAAAAAATGCCAATTGGTTCTAAAGCTTGCAAAAAATGGCTGTTGGTTCTAAAGCTTGCAAAAAGTGTCTCTATTGGTTCTAAAGCTTGCAAAAAATGTCCATTGGTTCTAAAGCTTGCAAAAAAATGTCTATTGGTTCCAAAGCTTGCAAAAAAATTTCTATTGGTTCTAAAGCTTGCAAAAAGATTCTCCAATGGTTCTAAAGCATGCAAAAATGTATATTGGTTCTAAAGCTTGCAAAACATGTCTATTGGTTCTAAAGCTTGCAAATAGTGTCTATTGGTCCTAAATCTTGCAAAAAAAATGTCTATTAGTTCTAAAGCTTGCAAAACATGTCTATTGGTTCTAAAGCTTTCAAAAAATGTCTATTGGTTCTAAAGCTTGCACAAAGTGTGTCTATTGGTTCTAAAGCTTGCAAAAAAAAGTATATTTATTCCAAAGCTTGCAAAAAAAGTGTATTGATTCTAAATCTTGCAAAAAAGTGTTTATTCGTTCTAAAGCTTGCAAAAAGCGTTTCCATTGGTTCTAAAGCTTGCAAAAATGTCTATTGGTTCTAAAGCTTGCAAAACAATGTATATTGGTTCTAAAGCTTGCAAACAGATTCTCTATTGGTTCTAAAGCTTGCAAAAAATGTCTATTGGTTCTAAAGCTTGCAAAAAGTTTCTCGAATGGTTCTAAAGCTTGGAAAAAATGTCTATTGGTTCTAAAGCTTGAAAAAAATGTCTATTGGTTCTAAAGGTTGCAAATAGTGTCTATTGGTTCTAAAGCTTGCAAAAAATGTCTATTAGTTCTAAAGCTTGCAAAAAATGTCTATTCGTTCTAAAGCTTTCAAAAATGTCTATTGGTTCTAAAGCTTGCAAAAGTGTCTCTATTGGTTCTAAAGCTTGCAAAAAATGTCTATTGGTTCCAAAGCTTGCAAAAAAGTGCCCATTGGTTCTAAAACTTGCAAAAAATGTCAATTGGTTCTAAAGCTTGCAAAAAAATGGCTGTTGGTTCTAAAGCTTGCAAAAAGTGTCTCTATTGGTTCTAAAGCTTGCAAAAAATGTCTATTGGTTCTAAAGCTTGCAAAAAAGGTGTCTATTGGTTCTAAAGCTTGCAAAAAATGTCTTTTGGTTCTAAAGCTTGCAAAAAGCGTCTCCATTGGTTCTAAAGCTTGCAAAAAATGTCTATTGGTTCTAAAGCTTGCAAAAAAATGTATATTGGTTCTAAAGCTTGCAAAAAGTGTCTCTATTGGTTCTAAAGCATGCAAAAAATGTCTATTGGTTTTAAAGCTTGCAGAAAAATGTCTGTTGCTTCCAAAGCTTGCAAAAAAAATGTCCATTGGTTCCAAAGCTTGCAAAAAAATGTCTATTGATTCTAAAGCTTGCAAAAAGTTTCTCTAATGGTTCTAAAGCTTGCAAAAAATGTATATATTGGTTCTAAAGCTTGCAAAATAGTGTCCATTGGTTCTAAAGCTTGCAAAAAGTGGCTCTATTGGTTCTAAAGCTTGAAAAAATGTCTATTGGTTCCAAAGCTTGCAAAAAAGTGTCCATTGGTTCTAAAGCTTGCAAAAAAATGTCTATTGGTTCTAAAGCTTGCAAAAAGTCTATCTATTGGTTTTAAAGCTTGCAAAAAATGTCTATTGGTTCCAAAGCTTGCAAAAAAAAGTGTCTATTGATTCTAAAGCTTGCAAAAAAAGTGTTTATTGTTTCTAAAGTGTGCAAAAAATGTCTATTGGTTCTAAAGCTTGCAGAAAAATGCTTATTGGTTCTAAAGCTTGCAAAGCAATGTCTATTCGTTCTAAAGATTGCAAAAAAAATGTCTATTGGTTCTAAAGCTTGCAATAATATGTCTCTTGGTTCTAAAGCTTGCAAAACACGTCTATTGGTTCTAAAGCTTGCAAAAAAGCTATTGGTTCTAAAGCTTGCAAAAAAGTATCTATTGGTTCTAAAGCTTTCAAAAAAGTCTATTGGTTCTAAAGCTTGCAAGAATATGTCTATTGGTTCTAAAGCATGCAACAGTGTCTCTATTCGTTCTAAAGCTTGCAAAACATGTGTCTATTGGTTCTAAGGCTTGCAAAAAGATTCTCTATTGGTTCTAAATTTGCAAAAATGTCTATTGGTTTTAAAGCTTGCAGAAAAATGTCTATTGCTTCTAAAGCTTGCAAAAAAATGTCTATTGGTTCCAAAGATTGCAAAAAAATGTCTATTGGTTCTAAAGCTTGCAAAAAGTTTATCTAATGGTTCTAAAGCTTGCAAAACATATCTAATGGTTCTAAAGCTTGCAAAGTAGTGTCTATTGGTTCTAAAGCTTGCAAAAAAATGTATATTAGTGCTAAAGCTTGCAAAAAATGTCTATTGGTTCTAAAGCTTTCAAAAAATGTCTATTGGTTCTAAAGATTGCAAAAAGTGTCTCTATTGGTTCTAAAGCTTGCAAAAAATGTCTATTGGTTCAAAAGCTTGCAAAAAATTGCCCATTGGTTCTAAAGCTTGCAAAAAAATATCTCTTGGTTCTAAAGCTTGCAGAAACATGCTTATTGGTTCTAAAGCTTGCAAATCAATGTCTATTGGTTCTAAAGCTTGCAAAAAATGTCTATTGGTTCTAAAGCTTGCAAAAAGTGTATCTATTGGTTCTAAAGCTTGCAAAAATGTCTATTGGTTCCAAAGCTTGCAGAAAAAGTGTCAATTGGTTCTAAAGCTTGCAAAAAGTGTATCTATTGGTTCTAAAGCTTGCAAAAAATGTCTATTGGTTCTAAAGCTTGCAAAAAAATGTATATTAGTGCTAAAGCTTGCAAAAAATGTCTATTGGTTCGAAAGCTTTCAAAAAATGTCTATTGGTTCTAAAGCTTGCAAAAAGTGTCTCTATTGGTTCTAAAGCTTGCAAAAAATGTCTATTGGTTCAAAAGCTTGCAAAAAATTGCCGATTGGTTCTAAAGCTTGCAAAAAAATATCTCTTGGTTCTAAAGCTTGCAGAAACATGCTTATTGGTTCTAAAGCTTGCAAATCAATGTCTATTGGTTCTAAAGCTTGCAAAAAATGTCTATTGGTTCTAAAGCTTGCAAAAAGTGTATCTATTGGTTCTAAAGCTTGCAAAAATGTCTATTGGTTCCAAAGCTTGCAGAAAAAGTGTCAATTGGTTCTAAAGCTTGCAAAAAGTGTATCTATTGGTTCTAAAGCTTGCAAAAAAGTCTATTGGTTCTAAAGCTTGCAGAAAAATGCTTATTAGTTCTAAAGCTTGCAGAACAATATCTATTGGTTCTAAAGCTTGCAAAAAAATGAATATTGCTTCTAAAGCTTGCAATAATATGTCTATTGGTTCTAAAGCTTGCAATAATATGTCTATTGATTCTAAAGCTTGCAAAAAAGTTGTCTATTGGTTCTAAAGCTTGCAAAAAAAGTGTCTATTGGTTCTAAAGCTTTCAGAAAAGTCTATTGGTTATAAAGCTTGCAGAAAAATGCTGATTGGTTCTAAAGCATGCAAAACAATGTCTATTGGTTATAAAGCTTGCAAAAAGTGTCTCTATTGGTTCTAAAGCTTGCATAAAATGTCTATTGGTTCTAGAGTTTGCAAAAAAGGGGTCTATTGATTCTAAAGCTTGCAAAAAATGTCTATTGGTTATAAAGCTTGCAAAAAGTTTCTCTAATGGTTCTAAAGCTTGCAAAAAATGTCTATTGGTTCTAAAGCTTGCAAAAAATGTCTATTGGTTCTAAAGCTTGCAAATAGTGTCTATAGATACTACATCTTGCAAAAAAGTGTTTATTGGTTCTAAAGCTTGCAAAAAATGTCTATTGGTTCTAAAGCTTGCAGAAAAATGCTTATTGGTTCTAAAGCTTGCAAAACAATGTCTATTGGTTCTAAAGCTTGCAAAAAATGTCTATTGCTTCAAAAGCTAGCAAAAAGTGTCTCTATTGGTTCAAAAGCTTGCATAAAATGTCTATTGGTTCTAAAGCTTGCAAAAAAGTGTTTATTGGTTCTAAAGCTTGCAAAAATGTCTATTGGTTCTAAAGCTTGCAGAAAAATGCTGATTGGTTCTAGAGCTTGCAAAAGAATGTCTATTGGTTCTAAAGCTTGCTAGAAAATGTCTATTGGTTCTAAAGCTTGCAAAAATATGTCTATTAGTTCTAAAGCTTGCAAAAAATGTCTATTGGTTCTAAAGCTCAAAAAATGTCTATTGGTTCTAAAGCTTGCCAAAAGGGTGTCTATTGGTTGTAAAGCGTGCAAAAAATGTTTATTGGTTCTAAAGCTTCCAAAAAGCGTTTCCATTGGTTCTAAAGCTCAAAAAATGTCTATTGGTTCTAAAGCTTGCAAAACAATGTATATTGGTTCTAAAGCTTGCAACAAGATTCTCTATTGGTTCTAAAACTTGCAAAAAATGTCTATTGGTTCTAAAGCTTGCAGAAAAATGTCTATTGCTTCTAAAGCTTGCAGAAAAATGTCTATTGCTTCTAAAGCTGGCAAAAAAAGTCTATTGGTTCCAAAGCTTGCAAAAAATGTCTATTGGTTCTAAAGCTTGCAAATAGTGTCTATAGATACTACATCTTGCAAAAAAGTGTTTATTGGTTCTAAAGCTTGCAAAAAATGTCTATTGGTTCTAAAGCTTGCAGAAACATGCTTATTGGTTCTAAAGCTTGCAAAACAATGTCTATTGGTTCTAAAGCTTGCAAAAAATGTCTATTGCTTCAAAAGCTAGCAAAAAGTGTCTCTATTGGTTCTAAAGCTTGCATAAAATGTCTGTTTGTTCTAAAGCTTGCAAAAAAGTGTTTCTTGGTTCTAAAGCTTGCAAAAATGTCTATTGGTTCTAAAGCTTGCAGAACAATGCTGATTGGTTCTAGAGCTTGCAAAAGAATGTCTATTGGTTCTAAAGCTTGCTAAAAAATGTCTATTGGTTCCAAAGCTTGCAAAAATATGTCTATTAGTTCTAAAGCTTGCAAAAAATGTCTATTGGTTCTAAAGCTCAAAAAATGTCTATTGGTTCTAAAGCTTGCCAAAAGGGTGTCTATTGGTTGTAAAGCGTGCAAAAAATGTTTATTGGTTCTAAAGCTTCCAAAAAGCGTTTCCATTGGTTCTAAAGCTCAAAAAATGTCTATTGGTTCTAAAGCTTGCAAAACAATGTATATTGGTTCTAAAGCTTGCAACAAGATTCTCTATTGGTTCTAAAACTTGCAAAAAATGTCTATTGGTTCTAAAGCTTGCAGAAAAATGTCTATTGCTTCTAAAGCTTGCAGAAAATTGTCTATTGCTTCTAAAGCTGGCAAAAAAAGTCTATTGGTTCCAAAGCTTGCAAAAAAATGTCTATTGGTTCAAAAGCTAGCAAAACGTTTCTCTATTGGTTCTAAAGCTTGCAAAAAATGTCTATTGGTTCCAAAGCTTGCAGACAAATGCTTATTGGTTCTAAAGCTTGCAAAACAATGTCTATTGGTTATAAAGCTTGCAAAAATGTCTATTGGTTCTAAAGCTTGCAAGAATATATCTAGTGGTTCTAAAACTTGCAAAAAGTGTCTCTATTGGTTCTAAAGCTTGCATAAAATGTCTATTGGTTCCAAAGCTTGCAAAAAAGGTGTCTATTGATTCTAAAGCTTGCAAAAGGATTCTCTATTGGTTCTAAAGCTTGCAAAAAATGTCTATTGGTTCTAAAGCTTGCAGAAAAATGTCTATTGCTTCTAAAGCTTGCAGAAAAATGTCTATTGCTTCTAAAGCTTGCAAAAAAAGTCTATTGGTTCCAAAGCTTGCAAAAAAAATGTCTATTGGTTCAAAAGCTCGCAAAACGTGTCTCTATTGGTTCTAAAGCTTGCAAAAATGTCTATTGGTTCTAAAGCTTGCAATAAATGTCTATTGGTTCTAAAGCTTGCAAAATAATGTCTATAGATTCTAAAGCTTGCAAAAAAATGTCTATTGGTTCTAAAGCTTGCAAACAAATGTCCATTGATTGTAAAGCTCGCACAAAAATGTCTATTGGTTCTAAAGCTTGCAAAAAAAAGTGTCTATTGGTTCTAAAGCTTTCAAAAAATGTCTATTGGTTCTAAAGCTTGCACAAAGTGTCACTATTGGTTCTAACGCTTGCAAAAAATGTATATTAGTTTCAAGGCTTGCAGAAAAGTGTCTATTGGTTCTAAAGGTTGCAAAAAATGTCTATTGGTTCTAAAGCTTGCAGAAAAATGTCTATTGCTTCTAAAGCTTGCAGAAAAATGTCTATTGCTTCTAAAGCTGGCAAAAAAAGTCTATTGGCTCCAAAGCTTGCAAAACAATGTCTATTGGTTCAAAAGCTAGCAAAACGTTTCTCTATTGGTTCTAAAGCTTGCAAGAAATGTCTATTGGTTCTAAAGCTTGCAAAAAAGTGTATCTATTGGTTCTAAAGCTTGCAAAAATGTCTATTGGTTCCAAAGCTTGCAAACAAAATGTCTATTGATTCTAAAGCTTGCAAAAAAGTGTCTATTGGTTCTAAAGCTTGCAAAAAATGTCTATTGGTTCTAAAGCTTGCAGACAAATGCTTATTGGTTCTAAAGCTTGCAGAACAATATCTATTGGTTCTAAAGCTTGCAAAAAATGTCTATTGGTTCTAAAGCTTGCAATAATATGTCTATTGGTTCTAAAGCTTGCAAAAAATGTCTATTTGTTCTAAAGCTTGCAAAAAAGTTGTCTATTGGTTCTAAAGCTTGCAAAAAAAGTGTCTATTGGTTCTAAAGCTTTCAAAAAGGTCTATTGGTTCTGAAGCTTGCAGAAAAATGCTGATTGGTTCTAAAGCTTGCAAAACAATGTCTATTGGTTATAAAGCTTGCAAGAATATATCTATTGGTTCTAAAACTTGCAAAAAGTGTCTCTATTGGTTCTAAAGCTTGCATAAAATGTCTATTGGTTCCAAAGCTTGCAAAAAAGGTGTCTATTGATTCTAAAGCTTGCAAAAGGATTCTCTATTGGTTCTAAAGCTTGCAAAAAATGTCTATTGGTTCTAAAGCTTGCAGAAACATGTCTATTGCTTCTAAAGCTTGCAGAAAAATGTATATTGCTTCTAAAGCTTGCAAAAAAAGTCTATTGGTTCCAAAGCTGGCAAAAAAAATGTCTATTGGTTCAAAAGCTCGCAAAACGTGTCTCTATTGGTTCTAAAGCTTGCAAAAATGTCTATTGGTTCTAAAGCTTGCAAAAAATGTCTATTGGTTCTAAAGCTTGCAAAATAATGTCTATAGATTCTAAAGCTTGCAAAAAAATGTCTATTGGTTCTAAAGCTTGCAAAAAATGTCTATTGGTTCTAAAGCTTGCAGAAAAATGCTTATTGGTTCTAAAGCTTACAAAACAATGTCTATTGGTTCTAAAGCTTGCAAAAAATGTCTATTGGTTCTAAAGCTTGCAGAAAAATGTGTCTATTGATTCGAAATCTTGCAAAACAGAGTCTATTGGTTCTAAAGCTTGAAAAATTCGTTCGTATTGGTTCCAAAGCTTGCAAAAATGTCTATTGGTTCTAAAGCTTACAAAAAAATGTCTATTGGTTCTAAAGCTTGCAAAACGTTTCTCTATTGGTTCTAAAGCTTGCATAAAATGTCTATTGGTTCTAAAGCTTGCAGAACAATGTCTATTGCTTCTAAAGCTTGCAAAAAAATGTCTATTCGTTCCAAAGCTTCCAAAAAAATGTCTATTGGTTCAAAAGCTAGCAAATGGTTTCTCTATTGGTTCTAAAGCTTGCAAAAAATGTCTATTGGTTCTAAAGCTTGCAGAAAAATGTCTATTGCTTCTAAAGCTTGCAGAAAAATGTCTATTGATTCTAAAGCTTGCACAAAAAGTGTCTATTGGTTCTAAAAATTGCGGAAAAGGTGCCTATTGGTTCTAAAGCATGCAAAAAAAATATATTGGTTCTAAAGCTTGCAAAAAAATGTCTATTGGTTCAAAAGCTTTCACAAAATGTCTATTGGTTCTAAAGCTTGCAAAAAGTTTCTCTAATGGTTCTAAAGCTTTCAAAAAATGTCTATGGTTCTAAAGCTTTCAAAAAATGTCTATTGGTTCTAAAGCTTGCAAAAGAGGGTCTATTGGTTCTAAAGCTTGCAAAATAATGTCTATTGATTCTAAAGCTTGCACAAAAAAGTGTCTATTGGTTCTAAAGATTGCGAAAAAGGTGCCTATTGGTTCTAAAGCTTTCAAAAAATGTCTATTGGTTCTAAAGCTTGCAAAAAGCGTATCTAATGGTTCTAAAGCTTGCAAAAAAGTGTGCATTGGTTCTAAAGCTTGCAAAAAATGTCTATTGGTTCTAAAGCTTGCAAAACAATGTCTATTGGTTCTAAAGCTTTCAAAAAATGTCTATTGGTTCTAAAGCTTTCAAAAAATGTCTATTGGTTCTAAAGCTTGCACAATAGTGTCTATTGGTTCTAAAGCTTGCAAAAAAATGTCTATTAGTTCTAAAGCTTGCAAAAAATGTCTATTGGTTCTAAAGCTTTCAAAAAATGGCTATTGGTTCTAAAGCTTGCAAAAAGTGTCTCTATTGGTTCTACAGCTTGCAAAACATGTCTATTGGTTCTAAAGCTTGCAAAAAATGTCTATTGGTTCTAAAGCTTGCAAAAAATGTCTATTGGTTCTAAAGCTTGCAAAAAATGTCTATTGGTTCTAAAGCTTGCAAAAAAAAGTCTATTGATTCTACAGCTTGCACAAAAAGTGTCTATTGGTTCTAAAAATAGCAAAAAAAGGTGCTTATTGGTTCTAAAGCATGCAAAAAAAAGTATATTGGTTCTAAAGCTTGCAAAAAAAATGTCTATTGGTTCTAAAGCTTTCAAAAAATGTCTATTGGTTCTAAAGCTTGCAAAAAGTTTCCCTACTGGTTCTAAAGCTTGGAAAAAATGTCTATTGCGTCTAAAGCTTTCAAAAAATGTCTATTGGTTCTAAAGCTTTCAAAACATGTCTATTGGTTCTAAAGCTTGCAAAAAGCGTATCTAATGGTTCTAAAGCTTGCAAAAACGTGTGTATTGGTTCTAAAGCTTGCAAAAAATGTCTATTGGTTCTAATGCTTGCAAAAAAATGTCTATTGGTACTAAAGCTTCCAAAAAAATGTCTATTGGTTCAAAAGCTAGCAAAAGGTGTCTCTATTGGTTCTAAAGCTTGCAAAAAATGTCTATTGGTTCTAAAGCTTGCAAAAAATGTCTATTGGTTCTAAAGCTTGCAAAAAATGTCTATTGGTTCTAAAGCTTGCAAAAAAATGTCTATTGGTTCTAAAGCTTTCAAAAAATGTCTATTGGTTCTAAAGCTTGCAAAAAGTGTTTCTAATGGTTCTAAAGCTTGCAAAAAATGTCTATTGGTTCCAAAGCTTGCAAAAAAGTGTCCATTGGTTCTAAAGCTTGCAAAAAAATGTATATTGGTTCTAAAGCTTGCAGAAAAATGCTTATTGGTTCTAAAGCTTGCAAATCAATGTCTATTGGTTCTAAAGCTTTCAAAAAATGTCTATTGGTTCTAAAGCTTGCAAAAAGTGTGTATTGGTTCTAAAGCTTGCAAAAAATGTCTATTGGTTCTAAAGCTTGCAGAAACATGCTTATTGGTTCTAAAGCTTGCAAAACAATATCTATTCGTTCTAAAGCTTGCAAAAAATGTCTATTGGTTCTAAAGCTTTCAAAAAATGTCTATTGGTTCTAAAGCTTGCAAAAGGTGTCTCTTTTGGTTCTAAAGCTTGCAAAAAATGTCTATTGGTTCCAAAGCTTGCAAAAAAAGTGTCCATTGGTTCTAAAGCTTGCAAAAAAATGTCTATTGGTTCTAAAGCTTGTAGAAAAATGCTTATTGGTTCTAAAGCTTGCAAAACAATGTCTATTGGTTCTAAAACTTGCAAAAAATGTCTATTGGTTCTAAAGCTTGCAAAAAGTGTATCTCTTGGTTCTAAAGCTTGCAAAAAAGTGTGTATTGGTTCTAAAGCTTGCAAAAAAATGTCTATTGGTTCTCAAGCTTGCAGAAAAATGCTGATTGGTTCTAAAGCTTGCAAAACGATGTCTATTGGTTCTAAAGCTTGCAAAAAAAGGCTATTGGTTCTAAAGCTTGCAAAAATATATCTATTGGTTCTAAAGCTTGCAAAAACGTGTCAATTGGTTCTAAAGATTGCGAAAAAGGTGCCTATTGGTTCTAAAGCATGCAAAAAGAAGTATATTGGATCTAAAGCTTGCAATAAAAATGTCTATTGGTTCAAAAGCTTTCAAAAAATGTCTATTGGTTCTAAAGCTTGCAAAAAGTTTCTCTAATGGTTCTAAAGCCTGGAAAAAATGTCTATTGGTTCTAAAGCTTTCAAAAAATGTCTATTGGTTCTAAAGCTTGCAAAATAGTGTCTATTCGTTCTAAAGCTTGCAAAAAAATGTCTATTAGTTCTAAAGCTTGCAAAAAATGTCTATTGGTTCAAAAGCTTTCAAAAAATGTCTATTGGTTATAAAGCTTGCAAAAAGTGTCTCTATTGGTTCTAAAGCTTGCAAGAAATGTCTATTGGTTCCAAAGCTTGTAAAAAGTGTCCATTGGTTCTAAAGCTTGCAAAAAAATGTCTATTGGTTCTAAAGCTTGCAGAAAAATGCTTATTGGTTCTAAAACTTGCAAAACAATGTCTATTGGTTCTAAAGCTTGCAAAAACATGTCTATTGGTTTTAAAGCTTGCAAAAAGTGTATCTAATGGTTCTAAAGCTTGCAAAAAATGTCTATTTGTTCTAAAGCTTGCAAAAACATGTCTATTAGTTCTAAAGCTTGCAAAAAATGTCTATTGGTTCTAAAGCTTTCAAAAAATGTCTATTGGTTCTAAAGCTTGCAAAACGTGTCTCTATTGGTTCTAAAGCTTGCAAAAAATGTCTATTGGTTCCAAAGCTTGCAAAAAAGTGTCCATTGGTTCTAAAGCTTGCAAAAAAATGTCTATTGGTTCTAAAGCTTGCAGAAAAATGCGTATTGGTTCTAAAGCTTGCAAAAAATGTCTATTGGTTCCAAAGCTTGCAAAAAAGTGTCCATTGGTTCTAAAGCTTGCAAAAAAATGTCTATTGGTTCTAAAGCTTGCAGAAAAATGTCTATTGGTTCTAAAGCTTTCAAAAAATGTCTATTGGTTCTAAAGCTTGCAAAATAGTGTATATTCGTTCTAAAGCTTGCAAAGAAATGTCTATTAGTTCTAAAGCTTGCAAAAAATGTCTATTGGTTCAAAAGCTTTCAAAAAATGTCTATTGGTTCTAAAGCTTGCAAAAAAGTGTCTCTATTGGTTCTAAAGCTTGCAAGAAATGTCTATTGGTTCCAAAGCTTGTAAAAAAGTGTCCATTGGTTCTAAAGCTTGCATAAAAATGTCTATTGGTTCTAAAGCTTGCAGAAAAATGCTTATTGGTTCTAAAACTTGCAAAACAATGTCTATTGGTTCTAAAACTTGCAAAAAATGTATATTGGTTCTAAAGCTTGCAAAAAGTGTATCTAATGGTTCTAAAGCTTGCAAAAAAAGTGTGTATTGGTTCTAAAGCATGCAAAAAATGTCTTTTGGTCCTAAAGCTTGCATAAAAATGCTTATTGGTTCTAAAGCTTGCAAAACAATGTCTATTCGTTCTAAAGCTTGCAAAAACATTTCTATTGGTTCTAAAGCTTGCATAAAAATGCTTATTGGTTCTAAAGCTTGCAAAACAATGTCTATTCGTTCTAAAGCTTGCAAAAACATGTCTATTGGTTCTAAAGCTTGCAATAATATGTCTATTGGTTCTAAAGCTTGCAAAACACGTATATTGGTTCTAAAGCTTGCAAAAAAGCTGTATATTGGTTCTAAAGCTTTCAAAAAAGTCTATTGGTTCTAGAGCGTGCAGAAAATGCTGATTGGTTCTAAAGCTTGCAAAACGATGTCTATTGGTTCTAAAACTTGCAAAAACATGTCTATTGGTTCTAAACCTTGCAAAAAGTTTCTCTAATGGTTCTAAAGCTTTCAAAAAATGTCCATTGGTTCTAAAGCTTTCAAAATAGAGTCTATTCGTTCTAAAGCTTGCAAAAAAAAGTCTATTAGTTCTAAAGCTTGCAAAAAAAATGTCTATTGGTTCTAAAGCTTTCAAAAAATGTCTATTGGTTCTAAAGCTTGCAAAACGTGTCTCTATTGGTTCTAAAGCTTGCAAAAAATGTCTATTGGTTCCAAAGCTTGCAAAAAAGTGTCCATTGGTTCTAAAGCTTGCAAAAAAATGTCTATTGGTTCTAAAGCTTGCAGAAAAATGCGTATTGGTTCTAAAGCTTGCAAAAAATGTCTATTGGTTCCAAAGCTTGCAAAAAAGTGTCCATTGGTTCTAAAGCTTGCAAAAAAATGTCTATTGGTTCTAAAGCTTGCAGAAAAATGCTTATTGGTTCTAAACCTTGCAAAACAATGTCTATTGGTTCTAAAACTTGCAAAAAATGTCTATTGGTTCTAAAGCTTGCAAAAAGTGTATCTATTGGTTCTAAAGCTTGCAAAAAACTGTGTATTGGTTCTAAAGCTTGCAAAACAATGTCTATTCGTTCTAAAGCTTGCAAAAACATGTCTATTGGTTCTAAAGCTTGCAATAATATGTCTATTGGTTCTAAAGCTTGCAAAACACGTCTATTGGTTCTAAAGCTTGCAAACAAGTTGTCTATTGGTTCTAAAGCTTTCAAAAAAGTCTGTTGGTTCTAAAGCTTGCAAAACGATTTATATTGGTTCTAAAGCTTGCAGAAAAATGCTTATTAGTTCTAAAGCTTGCAAAAATATATCTATTGGTTCTAAAGCTTGCAAAAAGTGTCTCTATTGGTTCTAAAGCTTGCAAAAAATGTATTTTGGTTCTAAAGCTTGCAAAAAGCGTCTCCATTGGTTCTAAAGCTTGCAAAAATGTCTATTGGTTCTAAAGCTTGCAAAAAAATGTATATTGGTTCTAAATCTTGTAAAAAGTGTCTCTATTGGTTCTAAAGCTTGCAAAAAATGTCTATTGGTTCTAAAGCTTGCAAACAAGTGTCTATTGGTTCTAAAGCTTGCAAAAAATGTCTATTGGTTCTAAAGCTTGCAAACATCGTTTCCATTGGTTCTAAAGCTTGCAAAAATGTCTATTGGTTCTAAAGCTTGCAAAAAAATGTCTATTGGTTCTCAAGCTTGCAGAAAAATTCTGATTGGTTCTAAAGCTTGCAAAACGATGTCTATTGGTTCTAAAGCTTGCAAAAAAAAGGCTATTGGTTCTAAAGCTTGCAAAAAGTTTCTCTAATGGTTCTAAAGCCTGGAAAAAATGTCTATTGGTTCTAAAGCTTTCAAAAAATGTCTATTGGTTCTAAAGCTTGCAAAATAGTGTCTATTCGTTCTAAAGCTTGCAAAAAAATGTCTATTAGTTCTAAAGCTTGCAAAAAATGTCTATTGGTTCAAAAGCTTTCAAAAAATGTCTATTGGTTATAAAGCTTGCAAAAAGTGTCTCTATTGGTTCTAAAGCTTGCAAGAAATGTCTATTGGTTCCAAAGCTTGTAAAAAGTGCCCATTGGGTCTAAAGCTTGCAAAAAAATGTCTATTGGTTCTAAAGCTTGCAGAAAAATGCATATTGGTTCTAAAGCTTGCAAAACAATGTCTATTGGTTCTAAAACTTGCAAAAAATGTATATTGGTTCTAAAGCTTGCAAAAAGTGTATCTAATTGTTCTAAAGCTTGCAAAAAAGTGTGTATTGGTTCTAAAGCATGCAAAAAATGTCTCTTGGTCCTAAAGCTTGCATAAAAATGCTTATTGGTTCTAAAGCTTGCAAAACAATGTCTATACGTTCTAAAGCTTGCAAAAACATGTCTATTGGTTCTAAAGCTTGCATAAAAATGCTTATTGGTTCTAAAGATTGCAAAACGATGTCTATTGGTTCTAAAGCTTGCAAAAAAAATGTCTATTGGTTCTAAAGCTTGCAAAAATATATCTATTGGTTCTAAAGCTTGCAAAAAAGTGTCTATTGGTTCTAAAGATTGCGAAAACGGTGCCTATTGGTTCTAAAGCATGCAAAAAATGTATATTGGATCTAAAGCTTGCAAAACAATATCTATTGGTTCTAAAGCTTGCAAAAAAGTGTGTATTGGTTCTAAAGCTTGCAAAACAATGTCTATTGGTTCTACAGCTTGCAAAAACATGTCTATTGGTTCTAAAGCTTGCACTAATATGTCTATTGGTTCTAAAGCTTGCAAAACGTCTATTGGTTCTAAAGCTTGCAAAAAAGCTGTCGATTGGTTCTAAAGCTTGCTAAAAAGTATCTATTGGTTCTAAAGCTTTCAAAAAAGTCTATTGGTTCTAAAGCTTGCAGAAAAATGCTGATTGGTTCTAAAGCTTGCAAAACGATGTATATTGGTTCTAAAGCTTGCAAAAAAGTGTCCATTGGTTCTAAAGCTTGCAAAAAAAATGTCTATTGGTTCTAAAGCTTGCAGAAAAATGCTTATTGGTTCTAAAGCTTGCAAAACAATGTCTATTGGTTCTAAAACTTGCAAAAAGTGTCTATTGGTTCTAAAGCTTGCAAAAAGTGTATCTATTGGTTCTAAAGCTTGCAAAAAAGTGTGTATTGGTTCTAAAGCTTGCAAAACAATGTCTATTGGTTCTAAAGCTTGCAAAAACATGTCTATTGGTTCTAAAGCTTGCAATAATATGTCTATTGGTTCTAAAGCTTGCAAAACACGTCTATTGGTTCTAAAGCTTGCAAAAAAGCTGTCGATTGGTTCTAAAGCTTGCAAAAAAGTGTCCATTGGTTCTAAAGCTTTCAAAAAAGTCTATTGGTTCTAAAGCTTGCAGAAAAATGCTGATTGGTTCTAAAGCTTGCAAAACGATGTCTATTGGTTATAAAGCTTGCAAACAAGTGTCTATTGGTTCTAAAGATTGCGAAAAGGTGCCTATTGGTTCTAAAGCATGCAAAAACAAAGTATATTGGATCTAAAGCTTGCAAACAAAATGTCTATTGGTTCTAAAGCTTTCAAAAAATGTCTATTGGTTCTAAAGCTTGCAAAATAGTGTCTATTCGTTCTAAAGCTTGCAAAAAAATGTCTATTAGTTCTAAAGCTTTCAAAAAATGTCTATTGGTTCTAAAGCTTTCAAAAAATGTCTATTGGTTCTAAAGCTTGCAAAAAGTGTCTATTGGTTCTAAAGCTTGCAAAAAAATGTCTATTGGTTCCAAAGCTTGTAAAAAAGTGTCCATTGGTTCTAAAGCTTGCAAAAAAATGTCTATTGGTTCTAAAGCTTGCAGAAAAATGCTTATTGGTTCTAAAGCTTGCAAAACAATGTCTATTGGTTCTAAAACTTGCAAAAAATGTCTATTGGTTCTAAAGCTTGCAAAAAGTGTATTTAATGGTTCTAAAGCTTGCAAAAAAGTGTGTGTTGGTTCTAAAGCATGCAAAAAATGTCTATTGGTTGTAAAGCTTGCATAAAAATGCTTATTGGTTCTAAAGCTTGCAAAACAATGTCTATTCGTTCTAAAGCTTGCAAAACATGTCTATTGGTTCTAAAGCTTGCAATAATATGTCTATTGGTTCTAAAGCTTGCAAAACACGTCTATTGGTTCTAAAGCTTGCAAAAAAGCTGTCTATTGGTTCTAAAGCTTTCAAAAAAGTCTATTGGTTCTAAAGCTTGCAAAACGACTTCTATTGATTCTAAAGCTTGCAAAAAAATGTCTATTGGTTCTAAAGCTTGCAAAAATATATCTATTGGTTCTAAAGCTTGCAAAAAGTGTCTCTACTGGTTCTAAAGCTTGCAAAAAATGTATTTTGGTTCTAAAGCTTGCAAAAAGCGTCTCCATTGGTTCTAAAGCTTGCAAAAAATGTCTATTGGTTCTAAAGCTTGCAAAAAAATGTATATTGGTTCTAAAGCTTGTAAAAAGTGTCTCTATTGGTTCTAAAGCTTGCAAAAAATGTCTATTGGTTCTAAAGCTTGCAAAAGTGTCTCTATTGGTTCTAAAGCTTGCAAAAAATGTCTATTGGTTCCAAAGCTTGCAAAAAAGTGTCCATTGGTTCTAAAACTTGCAAAAAATGTCTATTGGTTCTAAAGCTTGCAAAAAGTGTCTCTATTGGTTCTAAAGCTTGCAAAAAATGTCTATTGGTTCCAAAGCTTGCAAAAAAAGTGTCTATTGATTCTAAATCTTGCAAAAAAGTGTCTATTGGTTCTAAAGCTTGCAAAACATGTCTATTGGTTCTAAAGCTTGCAAAACAATGCATATTGGTTATAACGCTTGCAAAAAAATGGCTGTTGGTTCTAAAGCTTGTAAAAATATATCTATTGGTTCTAAAGCTTGCAAAAAGTGTCTCTATTAGTTCTAAAGCTTGCAAAAAATGTCTATTGGTTCTAAAGCTTGCAAAAAAAGGTGTCTATAGGTTCTAAAGCTTGCAAAAAATGTATTTTGGTTCTAAAGCTTGCAAAAAGCGTCTCCATTGGTTCTAAAGCTTGCAAAAAATGTCTATTGGTTCTAAAGCTTGCAAAAAAAATGTATATTGGTTCTAAAGCTTGCAAAAAGTGTCTCTATTCTTTCTAAAGCACGCAAAAAATGTCTATTGGTCCTAAAACTTGCAAAAAAATGTCTATTGGTTCTAAAGCTTGCAAAACAATGTCTATTCGTTCTAAAGCTTGCAAAACATGTCTATTGGTTCTAAAGCTTGCAATAATATGTCTATTGGTTCTAAAGCTTGCAAAACACGTCTATTGGTTCTAAAGCTTGCAAAAAGCTGTCTATTGGTTCTAAAGCTTTCAAAAATGTCTATTGGTTCTAAAGCTTGCAAAACGACTTCTATTGATTCTAAAGCTTGCAAAAAAATGTCTATTGGTTCTAAAGCTTGCAAAAATATATCTATTGGTTCTAAAGCTTGCAAAAAGTGTCCCTACTGGTTCTAAAGCTTGCAAAAAATGTATTTTGGTTCTAAAGCTTGCAAAAAGCGTCTCCATTGGTTCTAAAGCTTGCAAAAAATGTCTATTGGTTCTAAAGCTTGCAAAAAAATGTATATTGGTTCTAAAGCTTGTAAAAAGTGTCTCTATTGGTTCTAAAGCTTGCAAAAAATGTCTATTGGTTCTAAAGCTTGCAAAAGTGTCTCTATTGGTTCTAAAGCTTGCAAAAAATGTCCATTGGTTCCAAAGCTTGCAAAAAAGTGTCCATTGGTTCTAAAACTTGCAAAAAATGTCTATTGGTTCCAAAGCTTGCAAAAAAAGTGTCTATTGATTCTAAATCTTGCAAAAAAGTGTCTATTGGTTCTAAAGCTTGCAAAACATGTCTATTGGTTCTAAAGCTTGCAAAACAATGTATATTGGTTATAACGCTTGCAAAAAAAATGGCTGTTGGTTCTAAAGCTTGTAAAAATATATCTATTGGTTCTAAAGCTTGCAAAAAGTGTCTCTATTAGTTCTAAAGCTTGCAAAAAATGTCTATTGGTTCTAAAGCTTGCAAAAAAAGGTGTCTATAGGTTCTAAAGCTTGCAAAAAATGTATTTTGGTTCTAAAGCTTGCAAAAAGCGTCTCCATTGGTTCTAAAGCTTGCAAAAAATGTCTATTGGTTCTAAAGCTTGCAAAAAAATGTATATTGGTTCTAAAGCTTGCAAAAAGTGTCTCTATTCTTTCTAAAGCATGCAAAAAATGTCTATTGGTCCTAAAACTTGCAAAAAAATGTCTATTGGTTCCAAAGCTTGCAAAAAGTGTATTTAATGGTTCTAAAGCTTGCAAAAAAGTGTGTATTGGTTCTAAAGCATGCAAAAAATGTCTATTGGTTGTAAAGCTTGCATAAAAATGCTTATTGGTTCTAAAGCTTGCAAAACAATGTCTATTCGTTCTAAAGCTTGCAAAACATGTCTATTGGTTCTAAAGCTTGCAATAATATGTCTATTGGTTCTAAAGCTTGCAAAACACGTCTATTGGTTCTAAAGCTTGCAAAAAAGCTGTCTATTGGTTCTAAAGCTTTCAAAAAAGTCTATTGGTTCTAAAGCTTGCAAAACGACTTCTATTGATTCTAAAGCTTGCAAAAAAATGTCTATTGGTTCTAAAGCTTGCAAAAATATATCTATTGGTTCTAAAGCTTGCGAAAAGTGTCTCTACTGGTTCTAAAGCTTGCAAAAAATGTATTTTGGTTCTAAAGCTTGCAAAAAGCGTCTCCATTGGTTCTAAAGCTTGCAAAAAATGTCTATTGGTTCTAAAGCTTGCAAAAAAATGTATATTGGTTCTAAAGCTTGTAAAAAGTGTCTCTATTGGTTCTAAAGCTTGCAAAAAATGTCTATTGGTTCTAAAGCTTGCAAAAGTGTCTCTATTGGTTCTAAAGCTTGCAAAAAATGTCTATTGGTTCCAAAGCTTGCAAAAAAGTGTCCATTGGTTCTAAAACTTGCAAAAAATGTCTATTGGTTCTAAAGCTTGCAAAAAGTGTCTCTATTGGTTCTAAAGCTTGCAAAAAATGTCTATTGGTTCCAAAGCTTGCAAAAAAAGTGTCTATTGATTCTAAATCTTGCAAAAAAGTGTCTATTGGTTCTAAAGCTTGCAAAACAATGTATATTGGTTATAACGCTTGCAAAAAAAATGGCTGTTGGTTCTAAAGCTTGTAAAAAATATATCTATTGGTTCTAAAGCTTGCAAAAAGTGTCTATTGGTTCTAAAGCTTGCAAAAGTGTCTCTATTGGTTCTAAAGCTTGCAAAAAATGTCTATTGGTTCCAAAGCTTGCAAAAAAGTGTCCATTGGTTCTAAAACTTGCAAAAAATGTCTATTGGTTCCAAAGCTTGCAAAAAAAGTGTCTATTGATTCTAAATCTTGCAAAAAAGTGTCTATTGGTTCTAAAGCTTGCAAAACATGTCTATTGGTTCTAAAGCTTGCAAAACAATGTATATTGGTTATAACGCTTGCAAAAAAAATGGCTGTTGGTTCTAAAGCTTGTAAAAATATATCTATTGGTTCTAAAGCTTGCAAAAAGTGTCTCTATTAGTTCTAAAGCTTGCAAAAAATGTCTATTGGTTCTAAAGCTTGCAAAAAAAGGTGTCTATAGGTTCTAAAGCTTGCAAAAAATGTATTTTGGTTCTAAAGCTTGCAAAAAGCGTCTCCATTGGTTCTAAAGCTTGCAAAAAATGTCTATTGGTTCTAAAGCTTGCAAAAAAATGTATATTGGTTCTAAAGCTTGCAAAAAGTGTCTCTATTCTTTCTAAAGCATGCAAAAAATGTCTATTGGTCCTAAAACTTGCAAAAAAATGTCTATTGGTTCCAAAGCTTGCAAAAAGTGTATTTAATGGTTCTAAAGCTTGCAAAAAAGTGTGTATTGGTTCTAAAGCATGCAAAAAATATCTATTGGTTGTAAAGCTTGCATAAAAATGCTTATTGGTTCTAAAGCTTGCAAAACAATGTCTATTCGTTCTAAAGCTTGCAAAACATGTCTATTGGTTCTAAAGCTTGCAATAATATGTCTATTGGTTCTAAAGCTTGCAAAACACGTCTATTGGTTCTAAAGCTTGCAAAAAAGCTGTCTATTGGTTCTAAAGCTTTCAAAAAAGTCTATTGGTTCTAAAGCTTGCAAAACGACTTCTATTGATTCTAAAGCTTGCAAAAAAATGTCTATTGGTTCTAAAGCTTGCAAAAATATATCTATTGGTTCTAAAGCTTGCGAAAAGTGTCTCTACTGGTTCTAAAGCTTGCAAAAAATGTATTTTGGTTCTAAAGCTTGCAAAAAGCGTCTCCATTGGTTCTAAAGCTTGCAAAAAATGTCTATTGGTTCTAAAGCTTGCAAAAAAATGTATATTGGTTCTAAAGCTTGTAAAAAGTGTCTCTATTGGTTCTAAAGCTTGCAAAAAATGTCTATTGGTTCTAAAGCTTGCAAAAGTGTCTCTATTGGTTCTAAAGCTTGCAAAAAATGTCTATTGGTTCCAAAGCTTGCAAAAAAGTGTCCATTGGTTCTAAAACTTGCAAAAAATGTCTATTGGTTCTAAAGCTTGCAAAAAGTGTCTCTATTGGTTCTAAAGCTTGCAAAAAATGTCTATTGGTTCCAAAGCTTGCAAAAAAAGTGTCTATTGATTCTAAATCTTGCAAAAAAGTGTCTATTGGTTCTAAAGCTTGCAAAACAATGTATATTGGTTATAACGCTTGCAAAAAAAATGGCTGTTGGTTCTAAAGCTTGTAAAAATATATCTATTGGTTCTAAAGCTTGCAAAAAGTGTCTCTATTAGTTCTAAAGCTTGCAAAAAATGTCTATTGGTTCTAAAGCTTGCAAAAAAAGGTGTCTATAGGTTCTAAAGCTTGCAAAAAATGTATTTTGGTTCTAAAGCTTGCAAAAAGCGTCTCCATTGGTTCTAAAGCTTGCAAAAAATGTCTATTGGTTCTAAAGCTTGCAAAAAAATGTATATTGGTTCTAAAGCTTGCAAAAAGTGTCTCTATTCTTTCTAAAGCACGCAAAAAATGTCTATTGGTCCTAAAACTTGCAAAAACATGTCTATTGGTTCTAAAGCTTGCAAAACAATGTCTATTCGTTCTAAAGCTTGCAAAACATGTCTATTGGTTCTAAAGCTTGCAATAATATGTCTATTGGTTCTAAAGCTTGCAAAACACGTCTATTGGTTCTAAAGCTTGCAAAAAAGCTGTCTATTGGTTCTAAAGCTTTCAAAAAAGTCTATTGGTTCTAAAGCTTGCAAAACGACTTCTATTGATTCTAAAGCTTGCAAAAAAATGTCTATTGGTTCTAAAGCTTGCAAAAATATATCTATTGGTTCTAAAGCTTGCAAAAAAATGTATATTGGTTCTAAAGCTTGTAAAAAGTGTCTCTATTGGTTCTAAAGCTTGCAAAAAATGTCTATTGGTTCTAAAGCTTGCAAAAGTGTCTCTATTGGTTCTAAAGCTTGCAAAAAATGTCTATTGGTTCCAAAGCTTGCAAAAAAGTGTCCATTGGTTCTAAAACTTGCAAAAAATGTCTATTGGTTCCAAAGCTTGCAAAAAAAGTGTCTATTGATTCTAAATCTTGCAAAAAAGTGTCTATTGGTTCTAAAGCTTGCAAAACATGTCTATTGGTTCTAAAGCTTGCAAAACAATGTATATTGGTTATAACGCTTGCAAAAAAAATGGCTGTTGGTTCTAAAGCTTGTAAAAATATATCTATTGGTTCTAAAGCTTGCAAAAAGTGTCTCTATTAGTTCTAAAGCTTGCAAAAAATGTCTATTGGTTCTAAAGCTTGCAAAAAAAGGTGTCTATAGGTTCTAAAGCTTGCAAAAAATGTATTTTGGTTCTAAAGCTTGCAAAAAGCGTCTCCATTGGTTCTAAAGCTTGCAAAAAATGTCTATTGGTTCTAAAGCTTGCAAAAAAATGTATATTGGTTCTAAAGCTTGCAAAAAGTGTCTCTATTCTTTCTAAAGCATGCAAAAAATGTCTATTGGTCCTAAAACTTGCAAAAAAATGTCTATTGGTTCCAAAGCTTGCAAAAAGTGTATTTAATGGTTCTAAAGCTTGCAAAAAAGTGTGTATTGGTTCTAAAGCATGCAAAAAATGTCTATTGGTTGTAAAGCTTGCATAAAAATGCTTATTGGTTCTAAAGCTTGCAAAACAATGTCTATTCGTTCTAAAGCTTGCAAAACATGTCTATTGGTTCTAAAGCTTGCAATAATATGTCTATTGGTTCTAAAGCTTGCAAAACACGTCTATTGGTTCTAAAGCTTGCAAAAAAGCTGTCTATTGGTTCTAAAGCTTTCAAAAAAGTCTATTGGTTCTAAAGCTTGCAAAACGACTTCTATTGATTCTAAAGCTTGCAAAAAAATGTCTATTGGTTCTAAAGCTTGCAAAAATATATCTATTGGTTCTAAAGCTTGCGAAAAGTGTCTCTACTGGTTCTAAAGCTTGCAAAAAATGTATTTTGGTTCTAAAGCTTGCAAAAAGCGTCTCCATTGGTTCTAAAGCTTGCAAAAAATGTCTATTGGTTCTAAAGCTTGCAAAAAAATGTATATTGGTTCTAAAGCTTGTATAAAGTGTCTCTATTGGTTCTAAAGCTTGCAAAAAATGTCTATTGGTTCTAAAGCTTGCAAAAGTGTCTCTATTGGTTCTAAAGCTTGCAAAAAATGTCTATTGGTTCCAAAGCTTGCAAAAAAGTGTCCATTGGTTCTAAAACTTGCAAAAAATGTCTATTGGTTCTAAAGCTTGCAAAAAGTGTCTCTATTGGTTCTAAAGCTTGCAAAAAATGTCTATTGGTTCCAAAGCTTGTAAAAAAAGTGCCTATTGGTTCTAAAGCTTGCAAAAAGTGTCTCTATTAGTTCTAAAGCTTGCAAAAAATGTCTATTGGTTCTAAAGCTTGCAAAAAAAGGTGTCTATAGGTTCTAAAGCTTGCAAAAAATGTATTTTGGTTCTAAAGCTTGCAAAAAGCGTCTCCATTGGTTCTAAAGCTTGCAAAAAATGTCTATTGGTTCTAAAGCTTGCAAAAAAATGTATATTGGTTCTAAAGCTTGCAAAAAGTGTCTCTATTCTTTCTAAAGCATGCAAAAAATGTCTATTGGTCCTAAAACTTGCAAAAAAATGTCTATTGGTTCCAAAGCTTGCAAAAAGTGTATTTAATGGTTCTAAAGCTTGCAAAAAAGTGTGTATTGGTTCTAAAGCATGCAAAAAATGTCTATTGGTTGTAAAGCTTGCATAAAAATGCTTATTGGTTCTAAAGCTTGCAAAACAATGTCTATTCGTTCTAAAGCTTGCAAAACATGTCTATTGGTTCTAAAGCTTGCAATAATATGTCTATTGGTTCTAAAGCTTGCAAAACACGTCTATTGGTTCTAAAGCTTGCAAAAAAGCTGTCTATTGGTTCTAAAGCTTTCAAAAAAGTCTATTGGTTCTAAAGCTTGCAAAACGACTTCTATTGATTCTAAAGCTTGCAAAAAAATGTCTATTGGTTCTAAAGCTTGCAAAAATATATCTATTGGTTCTAAAGCTTGCGAAAAGTGTCTCTACTGGTTCTAAAGCTTGCAAAAAATGTATTTTGGTTCTAAAGCTTGCAAAAAGCGTCTCCATTGGTTCTAAAGCTTGCAAAAAATGTCTATTGGTTCTAAAGCTTGCAAAAAAATGTATATTGGTTCTAAAGCTTGTATAAAGTGTCTCTATTGGTTCTAAAGCTTGCAAAAAATGTCTATTGGTTCTAAAGCTTGCAAAAGTGTCTCTATTGGTTCTAAAGCTTGCAAAAAATGTCTATTGGTTCCAAAGCTTGCAAAAAAGTGTCCATTGGTTCTAAAACTTGCAAAAAATGTCTATTGGTTCTAAAGCTTGCAAAAAGTGTCTCTATTGGTTCTAAAGCTTGCAAAAAATGTCTATTGGTTCCAAAGCTTGTAAAAAAAGTGCCTATTGATTCTAAATCTTGCAAAAAAGTGTCTATTGGTTCTAAAGCTTGCAAAACATGTCTATTGGTTCTAAAGCTTGCAAAACAATGTATATTGGTTATAACGCTTGCAAAAAAATGGCTGTTGGTTCTAAAGCTTGTAAAAATATATCTATTGGTTCTAAAGCTTGCAAAAAGTGTCTCTATTAGTTCTAAAGCTTGCAAAAAATGTCTATTGGTTCTAAAGCTTGCAAAAAAAGGTGTCTATAGGTTCTAAAGCTTGCAAAAAATGTCTATTGGTTCTAAAGCTTGCAAAAAAGGTGTCTATAGGTTCTAAAGCTTGCAAAAATGTATTTTGGTTCTAAAGCTTGCAAAAAGCGTCTCCATTGGTTCTAAAGCTTGCAAAAAATGTCTATTGGTTCTAAAGCTTGCAAAAAAAATGTATATTGGTTCTAAAGCTTGCAAAAAGTGCCTCTATTCTTTCTAAAGCATGCAAAAAATGTCTATTGGTTTTAAAGCTTGCAGAAAAATGTCTGTTGCTTCTAAAGCTTGCAAAAAAATGTCCATTGGTTCCAATGAAAAAGCTACTTATCTTAACTACTAAACCAGGTTCGCTTCTTAATAAACAGACACCACACAAACTGTTTGGTAGACCAGTTCAAAACTTTACTTAACATCGGCCAATGGAAGGGAGGGAGAACTCCAGTCAAGTGACCAACACAGACACTTGACTGTGCTCAGTCACCTTCTCTGAACAACAGAATTACATTGCTTTAAATAGGGTTTTTTTCCCCTTATCACATTCCACAGACATTAGTCATGGTCAGAAGTACTGGAAAAGGTTTCCACAGAATGCATCACATCAAACCTTTTTTTTACATGGTACAAGATATACTAAAAACATTGTCCATTTGTTTTATCTCCAAATAGACCACCCTTGCTCTGTTCGCTGCTTCCTCTGTCATTTGGTCCCTCATAAACATAGGTCATTTGTTTACAAAGATGTGACTGTTTATTTCTCTCTTCCTTTATTGCCTCCTCCCCCATAAACAGTGGTCATTTGGTTTATGGCATCTCACTTCAAAGATTTGACCAGCTATCTCTCTAGCTCCTTCACTTGGGAGACAATGTTATCTCACACACCCCGCAACCTGAGGAAAGCCTAATTTGACACTAAATATAAGCTGTAAGCTAGCCCAGAAACCAATTTAATATCTTCTTATATTTTTAACTAAAACTCGGCTTCATCATTCCATCCTTTTATCAAAATTTTGATAACAACTACAGTCCTTCCTGAGTACATACGAAAGACTATAAGCATCTCATCAGACAAATTAATAGTACACTAGTAACACAATCAATTCATAGTGGACAATCGTTTCACAAGTCCCTCCAAACATTTTAAATGGCCACCAACCTCCCCCGGACGTGACACTAATATACTACCATAGGACAGGAAAAGGATCATAAAAATTGCTCAGCCTTTATTCGGCTTCATTTGGATTTCCCTGTGTGCTGGTGTAACTGGTTCATGCTTCTCTTGTGTGGCACGGCATTTGCAACATAACAATGCCCTGTCACAAATATACTGTTTCCTTAAAATACACCAGTGCCTTGGTTGTGGCAAAAACAGGTAGATTTAACTGGCCTTTGCAGACCTCTTACTGTCTGTAGTCAGGGTATCTTTGCTGCGCTTGTCATGTTTGACTTCAATCTTGTTTAAAAGGAGGTGTGTACCATCCTTTAAATGTGGGTTAGTCTGCAAGTTTGCCATTCTGACGAAAGTTCAGTCCATGTGGGCTGGGCCACCCCAGAATAAAGGAACATCAATAGCCCATCGTCCTGGTTTCCACAAACTGTTCACAGTCAATCAAATGTATCCAGCGATGATGATCTTCAATCTTTACAGCAGTTCATGTTGTTAGCAACACTTCGTTGTTTCTTTCAACAGTCTCAATTTCTTCTTGTCCCAGCACCCCCATCGTATAGCCTTTATGGCTCCCAGCAAAGCTCCTCCAACCTGGGAATGTAGATCTGGCAAGACATGGGTTAATTGCCGACCATACATAATTAGTTAATTGCACAGGGCCTGTTGGTGGCTTCCCCCCACTCTCCAGGGGCAATAAAAAGTTGTAAATCTTGTTCACCAGCTTAGTTTCACCAGCACTTTTGTCTACTTTTGATCCTTCATGTTCCTTCCTAACACTTCCTTGTGAATTTATTCTTTAATCCGATTATACCCGAAGAGGCTCTCCCCACCTAAATATTCAATTCTCCAAATATGTTCTCTTCCCCAATCTACTTTATCTTCTCACCTTTTAGCCCTCATTGTGAGTTCCCTCAAACCTCCTTTTTTAAGTCACAAGACCATTTTTCATCTACCTTCATTTCACTCACACAGCACATGCTTCAACATCTTTTTGTTTGCTTGAAAACAGTAATCTTGCTTCATTAGCATTTTAAAAGGCAACCTCTGTTATCATATCAAAACAATCTTTTCCAAAAGAACTCATTCAGAATCAGTAATCAATAATACATTTACTTTTCTCTGTAATTTTGACATTTCCAATCTCATTTAACACTTTAATCGGGATGAGTCTTTTTTAAACTTGGTTCAAAAGATCTATAATCAGCCAACACATTTTATCCATCGAGTATAGCTCCGCCCCCCATTCATGCCTGTTTCTTAACTTTAAAGGACAAACTTCATAAAGCGACACACAACTTTGCACATTGCTTTGAATTTCACACATTCCACATACAAAAAACATTGTTTTACAAGCAGTACATATACAAAAACATTGTTTTACCAGCAGTATATAATATTTCATCTTCATAGACATCTCTTTGTAATTTACTTTCCCTTTTTCTGACAAGACTTCTGTTTACCAAAATCCTGGTTACCTAACCCTCATTGGACATTGATCCAGATCATGATTAGTCAGACTCCCCTTGACTTTTCAGTCTCCCTATCCTATCCTCATTTCACCATTGAATTTTCCTTCATCCCCAATTTTTATAACATAGTTGCTTGTCAGAAAAAGGATTTACCTCCTGGGTAATTTTGTTTTGCAATCCCCATTGACTCTTTCCACCATCCCAGATACCTGTGGGTGGTGTGTACAGTGAATTGCTGTCAGATATTAAAATGTGCACATTTTTCCTTAGTAATAGTGGTTGGTAGAGCTTTACTCCACCTACTAAATAAATCTAAAATCACTACGCAATATTTATAACACTGGGCCCTTGGCATTATCTCCTTAAACTGCTTTCCCATCCTTTACCAGCCTCAACTCAAGCACAAACAAAAGCCCCTGGATAGCTTTGTGATTAATAACATATGTATATATCATTTTCCTCAATGCCAGAGAGCTAAAGACACATAATTCTCCGGCTATGCTCCTACAAGCTCACCTTGCCCACAGAACTAAATCTGCATTTTCTCCTGATTTTAAATTTATTTTTTTTTAAACACAAAATCATTCAATATCCCTTCCTTCTCATCTTTTTTACTTATTTTGCTTATATGTAATACTTCTCAGTTAGTCCCTTCAAACATGTTGTCATATTCCCAATACATATCGTGTAAACATCTCCCAACCACTTGTTCTTGAATATAGTACTGGTATCACCAAAATCAATCCTCTATTTAATAGTTTAACAAATACAACGTGTTGCTAAAGTAGGAGCAATTCCAATCCAAGTCATTCTCATCATTCTTAATCTGTTACCTTCGACATAGAGATAACCAAATTTGTTCATCTTGGACCTTGCCTACAACTGAGACTCACTACCGAGAGACGTCATCCATCCAGACTTACTTTTACCAGAACCCCAGGACAGACTGAGTAGTCTCTCATAAGGTTGAACAACCTACCTACTGCAGGAATTGCCAGGCAGAGTGTTCTACAGACTCACCCTCAATGACATTTTGAAGGCTTTTTGTTGCCAAAGGCATTAAAAAGGAATCAAATATATTCAAATAACAACTATTTAAATAGTTTAAACATAACAGATAGTTTAAAACATGAACAGTAAAACAACTCAAGCATGTAACTTTTTACACAGGTCGGCAACCCCATGCAAATGAATAAAGTTGCCATTCCTAATATGCAGTGCCACCACATTTCCTTTGTTATCCTATCATTCCCTCCTTACCAGCATGGGTAAGACGGGTAAAAATGTATTGTTATACACCAACTTGTCCAAGCGGGGTGTGCTGAATCAATGGCACAGCCCACTTGTTTCCATAGTTATTATTATATACAAGAGGCGTCCCTCTATAATGTACATACCTCCCTCATGTTTGGCAGGACCGTTCTATTTGCTAGCATCTGTTTAGCTGCTGTCACTATGCATTAGGATGTACAGGCTGCACTGTTTGGATACACTATCAGCAACCCATTGCCTTTTGCTATAGGGTCCCCAGCACCAGTGTGTGCAGTACATTTAATAATGATCAGCTGTTCTGGTAGCATCAATGCCTTAAACAAATTACACACAGAAAGGCATTCCCGTGCTCCCAATCCTGGAGAGCTTTGTAAGGTCAGAACTTCAAGTTATAGGCATGTTACTGATGGAACTGTCCCAGGTAAAGATGCCATTGCTACTGGTAGGGCATAGGGAGGTGGACATCTCACAAGATTATCTAACTCCTCCTCATTTTCATTACCAAATAGGGTCGTCGTGCCAGACATGAAGTCTCCTCCAGAGGATTTACCAGTACTGGGTTTATTTTTTACGAACCATCACCTGTTTCTCACCTCCTGTCTGTCTTTTAATTCTATTCTCTTGTTCCTCTGCCCACTGGCATTCTAGTTGCAATAATTTCCATCCTTTCCTAGTGCTATCCTTGTTTCTTAACTCTATCTAGCAATGTTACAAAACTGTGAGATTTAAAAAAAAAATCAAATCTGCAATTTATCCCATCAGATAAAGCATAACAATAAGTTTAATTTGACACCTAATTCACTTTCATATCTCAAGTAATAAAAAAGTTATGGCCATTTTCATACTCGGAAATTAGCATCTTGTTCCCTATTGATTTTCTATGGACATAACAAAAAAGCTGTGATCATGGACAGTCAAAAAGCCCATAACCTTCTTAAAAATTAAGAGAACTGAATGAAATTTTCAGTTATCATAGATTGAACCATTCTGAAACAAATATAAAATAATCTTACTTGGATGACCCGAAATTAAAGCATATAATTAGTTAGTTACCCAATTGTAGCTAATTTCAAACTTCAATTACTAGATCCAAACATCTATCCATTTCTTAATAAATGATTAACATTTTTAAATAGCCTAAGTGTCCAAATAATATTCACAAATAATTCACAATAAAACATGATTTTAAAATCTCATTTACATCAATTTATAGGCCAAATGGAAGGAATTTAGTGTTCAATTGCTGTAAATTAAAGTCTATTTTAAATCGGCTTTCTAGTGGGTTCCTGTCTTCCTTTCCCATATCAACACCTCTGCTTATTTAATTGTCTCGACATTCCATGTGCCCCCTACAGGCCAGGCATCATCCCCCAACCATTTGGTCAACTTGTAACTTAACATTCTAAATTTCTTATTATACATAGGATTCAAATAACACATATATAGGACTGGTTTCCATAACATTCCCCATAGATAGATAGAAAGAGAGAGAGAGAAAACACACTTAATTCCGAATCGTTCCAAATATATCAACCAGGCTGACCCACTAAATGAGACCCCAGTTTCTCAATTTGGCTGACTTTTTAACTCTTTAATATACGACCCAAGTGTCTCAACGAAGCAGACCCGCTAACCGAGACCCCAGTTTCTTTCAACTTGGCAGACTTCTTAATACTGTAATATACAACGTCACTTATTTCTCAACCCGACAATTCTTCGGATGTCTCAATAAGCCAAACACACACCTCAACCCCCGTATCTCAACCCGACAAATCACGGATATCTCAACAAGGCTGATGAGCCCTTAGTAGAGAGAGAGAAAAAGAGAAAACAAAGAGAGATAGACAGAGAGAGGAAACACTCACGTCCTTCTTAACAATATACATAAGACCTTTCTTAAAAATACATACACAATTCCGTCTTAAAAATACATACACAATTCCGTCTTAAAAATACATACACAATCCCTTCTTTAAAAAAAACCCCACATAAACCCCAACTGGTCTTACCTTTGTCTGTTGCTAAGAACCTCGGCAGGGAACCAATTCAATTTCTGATGAAGGATCACAGATGTGACCGGGAGTTTCTAGGGAGTCGGTCTTACAAGGGGACCGATAGAGCTCAGTTATCTCCCTTCCAATCCCGGCAACCTCCGCAACCTCTTGCACAGTCAGCCGTTGATGTGGTCCCAGCGAGGCCTGCATAACTACGCCAATGAAAAAGCTACTTATCTTAACTACTAAACCAGGTTCGCTTCTTAATAAACAGACAACACACAAACTGTTTGGTAGACCAGTTCAAAACTTTACTTAACATCGGCCGATGGAAGGGAGGGAGAACTCCAGTCAAGTGACCAACACAGACACTTGACTGTGCTCAGTCACCTTCTCTGAACAACAGAATTACATTGCTTTAAATAGGGTTTTTTTCCCCTTATCACATTCCACAGACATTAGTCATGGTCAGAAGTACTGGAAAAGGTTTCCACAGAATGCATCACATCAAACCTTTTTTTTACATGGTACAAGATATACTAAAAACATTGTCCATTTGTTTTATCTCCAAATAGACCACCCTTGCTCTGTTCGCTGCTTCCTCTGTCATTTGGTCCCTCATAAACATAGGTCATTTGTTTACAAAGATGTGACTGTTTATTTCTCTCTTCCTTTATTGCCTCCTCCCCCATAAACAGTGGTCATTTGGTTTATGGCATCTCACTTCAAAGATTTGACCAGCTATCTCTCTAGCTCCTTCACTTGGGAGACAATGTTATCTCACACACCCCGCAACCTGAGGAAAGCCTAATTTGACACTAAATATAAGCTGTAAGCTAGCCCAGAAACCAATTTAATATCTTCTTATATTTTTAACTAAAACTCAGCTTCATCACCAAAGCTTGCAAAAAAATGTCTATTGTTTCTAAAGCTTGCAAAAAGTTTCTCCAATGGTTCTAAAGCTTGCAAAAAATGTATATATTGTTTCTAAAGGTTGCAAAATAGTGTCTATTGGTTCCAAAGCTTGCAAAAAATGTCTAATAGTTCTAATGCTTGCAAAACATGTCTATTGTTTCTAAAGCTTTCAAAAAATGTATATTGGTTCTAAAGCTTGCAAAAAGTGGCTCTATTGGTTCTAAAGCTTGCAAAAAATGTCTATTGTTTCCAAAGTTTGCAAAAAAAGTGTCCATTGGTTCTAAAGCTTGCAAAAAAATGTCTATTGGTTCTAAAGCTTGCAGAAAAATGCTTATTGGTTCTAAAGCTTGCAAAAAATGTCTATTGGTTCTAAAGCTTGCAAAAAGTCTATCTATTGGTTTTAAAGCTTGCAAAAAATGTCTATTGGTTCTAAATCTTGCAAAACATGTCTATTGGTTTTAAAGCTTGCAGAAAAATGTCTATTGCTTCTAAAGCTTGATAAAAATGTCTATTGGTTCCAAAGCTTGCAAACAAATGTCTATTGGTTCTAAAGCTTGCAAAAAGTGTATCTAATGGTTCTAAAGCTTGCAAAAAATGTCTATTGGTTCTAAAGCTTGCAACAAATGTGTAATGGTTCTAAAGCTTGCAAAGTAGTGTCTATTGGTTCTAAAGCTTGCAAAAAATGTATATTAGTGTTAAAGCTTGCAAAACATGTCTATTGGTTCTAAAGCTTTCAAAAAATGTCTATTGGTTCTAAAGCTTGCAAAAAGTGTCTCTATTGGTTCTAAAGCTTGCAAAAAATGTCTATTGGTTCAAAAGCTTGCAAAAAATTGCCCATTGGTTCTAAAGCTTGCAAAAAAAATCTCTTGGTTCTAAAGCTTGCAAAACAATGTTTATTGTTTCTAAAGCTTGCAAAACAATGTTTATTGGTTCTAAAGCTTGCAGAAAAATGTCTCTTGCTTCTAAAGCTTGCAGAAAAATGTCTATTGCTTCTAAAGCTTGCAAAACAAGTCTATTGGTTCCAAAGCTTGCAAAAAAATGTTTATTGGTTCAAAAGCTAGCAAAACGTGTCTCTATTGGTTCTAAAGCTTGCAAAAAATGTCTATTGGTTCTAAAGCTTGCAAAAAGTGTATCTATTGGTTCTAAAGCTTGCAAAAATGTCTATTGGTTCCAAAGCTTGCAAACTGAGTGTCTATTGATTCTAAAGCTTGCAAAAATGTGTCTATTGGTTCTAAAGTTTGCAAAAAAATGTCTATTGGTTCTAAAGCTTGCAAAAAGTGTATCTATTGATTCTAAAGCTTGCAAAAAAATGTCTATTGGTTCCAAAGCTTGCAAAAAAAATGCTTATTGGTTCTAAAGCTAGCAAAAAGATTCTCTAATGGTTCTAAAGCTTGCAAAAAATGTCTGTTGGTTCTAAAGCTTGCAAAAAGTGTATCTATTGATTCTAAAGCTTGCAAAAAATGTCTATTGGTTCCAAAGCTTGCAAAAAAATGTCTATTGGTTCTAAAGCTTGCAAAAAGATTCTCTAATGGTTCTAAAGCTGGCAAAAATGTCTATTGGTTCTAAAGCTTGCAAAAAAATGTCTATTGGTTCTAAAGCTTGCAAAAAAGTGTCTATTGGTTCTAAAGCTTGCAGAAAAATGCTGATTGGTTCTAAAGCTTGCAAAACAATGTATATTGGTTATAAAGCTTGCAAAAAATGTCTATTGGTTCTGAAGCTTGCAAGAATATATAAATTGGTTCTAAAGCTTGCAAAAAGTGTCTCTATTGGTTCTAAAGCTTGCATAAAATGTCTATTGGTTCCAAAGCTTGCAAAAAAGGTGTCTATTGATTCTAAAGCTTGCAAAAAAATGTCTATTGGTTCCAAAGCTTGCAAAAAAAATTCTATTGGTTCTAAAGCTTGCTAGAAGATTCTCCAATGGTTCTAAAGCATGTAAAAATGTCTATTGGTTCTAAATCTTGCAAAACATGTCTATTGGTTCTAAAGCTTGCAAATAGTGTCTATTGGTTCTAAATCTTGCAAAAATGTCTATTCGTTCTAAAGCTTGCAAAAAGCGTTTCCATTGGTTCTAAAGCTTGCAAAAATGTCTACTGGTTCTAAAGCTTGCAAAACGTTTCTCTAATGGTTCTAAAGCTTGGAAAAATGTCTATTGGTTCTAAAGCTTGCAAAAAATGTCTATTGGTTCTAAAGCTTGCAAATAGTGTCTATTGGTTCTAAAGCTTGCAAAAAATGTCTATTTGTTCTAAAGCTTGCAAAAAATGTCTATTCGTTCTAAAGCTTTCAAAAAATGTCTATTGGTTCTAAAGCTTGCAAAAGTGTCTCTATTGGTTCTAAAGCTTGCAAAAAATGTCTATTGGTTCCAAAGCTTGCAAAAAAGTGTCCATTGATTCTAAAACTTGCAAAAAATGTCAATTGGTTCTAAAGCTTGCAACAAAATGGCTGTTGGTTCTAAAGCTTGCAAAAAGTGTCTCTATTGGTTCTAAAGCTTGCAAAAAATGTCTATTGGTTCTAAAGCTTGCAAAAAAGGTGTCTATTGGTTCTAAAGCTTGCAAAAAATGTATTTTGGTTCTAAAGCTTGCAAAAAGCGTCTCCATTGGTTCTAAAGCTTGCAAAAAATGTCTATTGGTTCTAAAGCTTGCAAAAAAATGTATATTGGTTCTAAAGCTTGCAAAAAGTGTCTCTATTGGTTCTAAAGCATGCAAAAAATGTCTATTGGTTTTAAAGCTTGCAGAAAAATGTCTGTTGCTTCCAAAGCTTGCAAAAAAAATGTCCATTGGTTCCAAAGCTTGCAAAAAATGTCTATTGATTCTAAAGCTTGCAAAAAGTTTCTCTAATGGTTCTAAAGCTTGCAAAAAATGTATATATTGGTTCTAAAGCTTGCAAAATAGTGTCTATTGGTTCTAAAGCTTGCAAAAAAATGTCTAATAGTTCTAAAGCTTGCAAAAAATGTCTATTGTTTCTAAAGCTTTCAAAAAATGTATATTGGTTCTAAAGCTTGCAAAAAGTGGCTCTATTGGTTCTAAAGCTTGAGAAAATGTCTATTGGTTCCAAAGCTTGCAAAAAAGTGTCCATTGGTTCTAAAGCTTGCAAAAAAATGTCTATTGGTTCTAAAGATTGCAAAAAGTCTATCTATTGGTTTTAAAGCTTGCAAAAAATGTCTATTGGTTCCAAAGCTTGCAAAAAAGGTGTCTATTGATTCTAAAGCTTGCAAAAAAAGTGTTTATTGTTTCTAACGTGTGCAACAAATGTCTATTGGTTCTAAAGCTTGCAGAAAAATGCTTATTGGTTCTAAAGCTTGCAAAGCAATGTCTATTCGTTCTAAAGATTGCAAAAAAATGTCTATTGATTCTAAAGCTTGCAAAAAAAATGTCTATTGGTTCCAAAGCTTGCAAAAAAAATGCTTATTGGTTCTAAAGCTAGCAAAAAGATTCTCTAATGGTTCTAAAGCTTGCAAAAATGTCTGTTGGTTCTAAAGCTTGCAAAAAGTGTATCTATTGATTCTAAAGCTTGCAAAAAATGTCTATTGGTTCCAAAGCTTGCAAAAAAATGTCTATTGGTTCTAAAGCTTGCAAAAAGATTCTCTAATGGTTCTAAAGCTGGCAAAAATGTCTATTGGTTCTAAAGCTTGCAAAAAAATGTCTATTGGTTCTAAAGCTTGCAAAAAAGTGTCTATTGGTTCTAAAGCTTGCAGAAAAATGCTGATTGGTTCTAAAGCTTGCAAAACAATGTATATTGGTTATAAAGCTTGCAAAAAATGTCTATTGGTTCTGAAGCTTGCAAGAATATATAAATTGGTTCTAAAGCTTGCAAAAAGTGTCTCTATTGGTTCTAAAGCTTGCATAAAATGTCTATTGGTTCCAAAGCTTGCAAAAAAGGTGTCTATTGATTCTAAAGCTTGCAAAAAAATGTCTATTGGTTCCAAAGCTTGCAAAAAAAATTCTATTGGTTCTAAAGCTTGCTAGAAGATTCTCCAATGGTTCTAAAGCATGTAAAAATGTCTATTGGTTCTAAATCTTGCAAAACATGTCTATTGGTTCTAAAGCTTGCAAATAGTGTCTATTGGTTCTAAATCTTGCAAAAAAATGTCTATTAGTTCTAAAGCTTGCAAAACATGTCTATTGGTTCTAAAGCTTTCAAAAAATGTCTATTGGTTCTAAAGCTTGCACAAAGTGTGTCTATTGGTTCTAAAGCTTGCAAAAAAACTATTTATTCCAAAGTTTGCAAAAAAAGTGTCTATTGATTCTAAATCTTGCAAAAAAGTGTTTATTCGTTCTAAAGCTTGCAAAAAGCGTTTCCATTGGTTCTAAAGCTTGCAAAAATGTCTATTGGTTCTAAAGCTTGCAAAACAATGTATATTGGTTCTAAAGCTTGCAAACAGATTCTCTATTGGTTCTAAAGCTTGCAAAAAATGTCTATTGGTTCTAAAGCTTGCAAAACGTTTCTCTAATGGTTCTAAAGCTTGGAAAAATGTCTATTGGTTCTAAAGCTTGCAAAAAATGTCTATTGGTTCTAAAGCTTGCAAATAGTGTCTATTGGTTCTAAAGCTTGCAAAAAATGTCTATTTGTTCTAAAGCTTGCAAAAAATGTCTATTCGTTCTAAAGCTTTCAAAAAATGTCTATTGGTTCTAAAGCTTGCAAAAGTGTCTCTATTGGTTCTAAAGCTTGCAAAAAATGTCTATTGGTTCCAAAGCTTGCAAAAAAGTGTCCATTGATTCTAAAACTTGCAAAAAATGTCAATTGGTTCTAAAGCTTGCAACAAAATGGCTGTTGGTTCTAAAGCTTGCAAAAAATGTCTATTGGTTCTAAAGCTTGCAAAAAAGGTGTCTATTGGTTCTAAAGCTTGCAAAAAATGTCTTTTGGTTCTAAAGCTTGCAAAAAGCGTCTCCATTGGTTCTAAAGCTTGCAAAAAATGTCTATTGGTTCTAAAGCTTGCAAAAAAATGTATATTGGTTCTAAAGCTTGCAAAAAGTGTCTCTATTGGTTCTAAAGCATGCAAAAAATGTCTATTGGTTCTAAAGCTTGCAAAAAATGTCTATTGGTTCTAAAGCTTGCAAAAAAGGTGTCTATTGGTTCTAAAGCTTGCAAAAAATGTCTTTTGGTTCTAAAGCTTGCAAAAAGCGTCTCCATTGGTTCTAAAGCTTGCAAAAAAGGTGTCTATTGGTTCTAAAGCTTGCAAAAAATGTCTTTTGGTTCTAAAGCTTGCAAAAAGCGTCTCCATTGGTTCTAAAGCTTGCAAAAAATGTCTATTGGTTCTAAAGCTTGCAAAAAAATGTATATTGGTTCTAAAGCTTGCAAAAAGTGTCTCTATTGGTTCTAAAGCATGCAAAAAATGTCTATTGGTTCTAAAGCTTGCAAAAAGTGTCTCTATTGGTTCTAAAGCTTGCAAAAAATGTCTATTGGTTCTAAAGCTTGCAAAAAAGGTGTCTATTGGTTCTAAAGCTTGCAAAAAATGTCTTTTGGTTCTAAAGCTTGCAAAAAGCGTCTCCATTGGTTCCAAAGCTTGCAAAAAAATGTCTATTGATTCTAAAGCTTGCAAAAAGTTTCTCTAATGGTTCTAAAGCTTGCAGAAAATGTATATATTGGTTCTAAAGCTTGCAAAATAGTGTCTATTGGTTCTAAAGCTTGCAAAAAAATGTCTAATAGTTCTAAAGCTTGCAAAAAATGTCTATTGTTTCTAAAGCTTTCAAAAAATGTATATTGGTTCTAAAGCTTGCAAAAAGTGGCTCTATTGGTTCTAAAGCTTGAGAAAATGTCTATTGGTTCCAAAGCTTGCAAAAAAGTGTCCATTGGTTCTAAAGCTTGCAAAAAAATGTCTATTGGTTCTAAAGCTTGCAAAAAGTCTATCTATTGGTTTTAAAGCTTGCAAAAAATGTCTATTGGTTCCAAAGCTTGCAAAAAAGGTGTCTATTGATTCTAAAGCTTACAAAAAAAGTGTTTATTGTTTCTAACGTGTGCAAAAAATGTCTATTGGTTCTAAAGCTTGCAGAAAAATGCTTATTGGTTCTAAAGCTTGCAAAGCAATGTCTATTCGTTCTAAAGATTGCAAAAAAATGTCTATTGGTTCTAAAGCTTGCAATAATATGTCTCTTGGTTCTAAAGCTTGCAAAACACGTCTATTGGTTCTAAAGCTTGCAAAAAAGCTATTGGTTCTAAAGCTTGCAAAAAAGTATCTATTGGTTCTAAAGCTTTCAAAAAAGTCTATTGGTTCTAAAGCTTGCAGAAAAATGCGGATTGGTTCAAAAGCTTGCAAAACGATGTATTGGTTCTCAATCTTGCAAACAAATGTCTATTGGTTCTAAAGCTTGCAAGAATATGTCTATTGGTGCTAAAGCATGCAAAAGTGTCTCTATTGGTTCTAAAGCTTGCAAAACATGTGTCTATTGGTTCTAAGGCTTGCAAAAAGATTCTCTATTGGTTCTAAATTTGCAAAAAATGTCTATTGGTTTTAAAGCTTGCAGAAAAATGTCTATTGCTTCTAAAGCTTGCAAAAAAATGTCTATTGGTTCCAAAGATTGCAAAAAAATGTCTATTGGTTCTAAAGCTTGCAAAAAGTTTCTCTAATGGTTCTAAAGCTTGCAAAAAATGTCAATTGGTTCTAAAGCTTGCAAAACATATCTAATGGTTCTAAAGCTTGCAAAGTAGTGTCTATTGGTTCTAAAGCTTGCAAAAAAATGTATATTAGTGCTAAAGCTTGCAAAAAATGTCTATTGGTTCGAAAGCTTTCAAAAAACGTCTATTGGTTCTAAAGATTGCAAAAAGTGTCTCTATTGGTTCTAAAGCTTGCAAAAAATGTCTATTGGTTCAAAAGCTTGCAAAAAATTGCCCATTGGTTCTAAAGCTTGCAAAAAAATATCTCTTGGTTCTAAAGCTTGCAGAAACATGCTTATTGGTTCTAAAGCTTGCAAATCAATGTCTATTGGTTCTAAAGCTTGCAAAAAATGTCTATTGGTTCTAAAGCTTGCAAAAAGTGTATCTATTGGTTCTAAAGCTTGCAAAAATGTCTATTGGTTCCAAAGCTTGCAGAAAAAGTGTCAATTGGTTCTAAAGCTTGCAAAAAGTGTATCTATTGGTTCTAAAGCTTGCAAAAAATGTCTATTGGTTCTAAAGCTTGCAGAAAAATGCTTATTAGTTCTAAAGCTTGCAGAACAATATCTATTGGTTCTAAAGCTTGCAAAAAAATGTATATTGGTTCTAAAGCTTGCAATAATATGTCTATTGGTTCTAAAGCTTGCAATAATATGTCTATTGGTTCTAAAGCTTGCAAAAAATGTCTATTGATTCTAAAGCTTGCAAAAAAGTTGTCTATTGGTTCTAAAGCTTGCAAAAAAAGTGTCTATTGGTTCTAAAGCTTTCAGAAAAGTCTATTGGTTATAAAGCTTGCAGAAAAATGCTGATTGGTTCTAAAGCATGCAAAACAATGTCTATTGGTTATAAAGCTTGCAAAAAGTGTCTCTATTGGTTCTAAAGCTTGCATAAAATGTCTATTGGTTCTAGTTTGCAAAAAAGGGGTCTATTGATTCTAAAGCTTGCAAAAAATGTCTATTGGTTATAAAGCTTGCAAAAAGTTTCTCTAATGGTTCTAAAGCTTGCAAAAAATGTCTATTGGTTCTAAAGCTTGCAAAAAATGTCTATTGGTTCTAAAGCTTGCAAATAGTGTCTATAGATACTACATCTTGCAAAAAAGTGTTTATTGGTTCTAAAGCTTGCAAAAAATGTCTATTGGTTCTAAAGCTTGCAGAAAAATGCTTATTGGTTCTAAAGCTTGCAAAACAATGTCTATTGGTTCTAAAGCTTGCAAAAAATGTATATTGCTTCAAAAGCTAGCAAAAAGTGTCTCTATTGGTTCTAAAGCTTGCATAAAATGTCTATTGGTTCTAAAGCTTGCAAAAAAGTGTTTATTGGTTCTAAAGCTTGCAAAAATGTCTATTGGTTCTAAAGCATGCAGAAAAATGCTGATTGGTTCTAGAGCTTGCAAAAGAATGTCTATTGGTTCTAAAGCTTGCTAAAAAATGTCTATTGGTTCTAAAGCTTGCAAAAATATGTCTATTAGTTCTAAAGCTTGCAAAAAATGTCTATTGGTTCTAAAGCTCAAAAAATGTCTATTGGTTCTAAAGCTTGCCAAAAGGGTGTCTATTGGTTGTAAAGCGTGCAAAAAATGTTTATTGGTTCTAAAGCTTCCAAAAAGCGTTTCCATTGGTTCTAAAGCTCAAAAAATGTCTATTGGTTCTAAAGCTTGCAAAACAATGTATATTGGTTCTAAAGCTTGCAACAAGATTCTCTATTGGTTCTAAAACTTGCAAAAAATGTCTATTGGTTCTAAAGCTTGCAGAAAAATGTCTATTGCTTCTAAAGCTTGCAGAAAAATGTCTATTGCTTCTAAAGCTGGCAAAAAAAGTCTATTGGTTCCAAAGCTTGCAAAAAAATGTCTATTGGTTCAAAAGCTAGCAAAACGTTTCTCTATTGGTTCTAAAGCTTGCAAAAAATGTCTATTGGTTCTAAAGCTTGCAAAAAGTGTATCTGTTGGTTCTAAAGCTTGCAAAAATGTCTATTGGTTCCAAAGCTTGCAAACAAAATGTCTATTGATTCTAAAGCTTGCAAAAATGTGTCTATTGGTTCTAAAGCTTGCAAAAAATGTCTATTGGTTCTAAAGCTTGCAGACAAATGCTTATTGGTTCTAAAGCTTGCAGAACAATATCTATTGGTTCAAAAGCTTGCAAAAAATGTCTATTGGTTCTAAAGCTTGCAATAATATGTCTATTGGTTCTAAAGCTTGCAAAAAATGTCTATTTGTTCTAAAGCTTGCAAAAAAGTTGTCTATTGGTTCTAAAGCTTGCAAAAAAAAGTGTCTATTGGTTCTAAAGCTTTCAAAAAGGTCTATTGGTTCTGAAGCTTGCAGAAAAATGCTGATTGGTTCTAAAGCTTGCAAAACAATGTCTATTGGTTATAAAGCTTGCAAAAAAGTCTATTGGTTCTAAAGCTTGCAAGAATATATCTATTGGTTCTAAAACTTGCAAAAAGTGTCTCTATTGGTTCTAAAGCTTGCATAAAATGTCTATTGGTTCCAAAGCTTGCAAAAAAGGTGTCTATTGATTCTAAAGCTTGCAAAAGGATTCTCTATTGGTTCTAAAGCTTGCAAAAAATGTATATTGGTTCTAAAGCTTGCAGAAAAATGTCTATTGCTTCTAAAGCTTGCAGAACAATGTCTATTGCTTCTAAAGCTTGCAAAAAAAAGTCTATTGGTTCCAAAGCATGCAAAAAAAATGTCTATTGGTTCAAAAGCTCGCAAAACGTGTCTCTATTGGTTCTAAAGCTTGCAAAAATGTCTATTGGTTCTAAAGCTTGCAAAAAATGTCTATTGGTTCTAAAGCTTGCAAAATAATGTCTATAGATTCTAAAGCTTGCAAAAAAATGTCTATTGGTTCTAAAGCTTGCAAACAAATGTCCATTGATTGTAAAGCTCGCACAAAAATGTCTATTGGTTCTAAAGCTTGCAAAAAAAGTGTCTATTGGTTCTAAAGCTTTCAAAAAATGTCTATTGGTTCTAAAGCTTGCACAAAGTGTCACTATTGGTTCTAACGCTTGCAAAAAATGTCTATTGGTTCTAAAGCTTGCAGAAAAATGCTTATTGGTTCTAAAGCTTACAAAACAATGTCTATTGGTTCTAAAGCTTGCAAAAAATGTCTATTGGTTCTAAAGCTTGCAGAAAAATGTGTCTATTGATTCGAAATCTTGCAAAACAGAGTCTATTGGTTCTAAAGCTTGAAAAATTCGTTCCTATTGGTTCCAAAGCTTGCAAAAATGTCTATTGGTTCTAAAGCTTACAAAAAAATGTCTATTGGTTCTAAAGCTTGCAAAAAGTTTCTCTATTGGTTCTAAAGCTTGCATAAAATGTCTATTGGTTCTAAAGCTTGCAGAACAATGTCTATTGCTTCTAAAGCTTGCAAAAAAATGTCTATTCGTTCCAAAGCTTCCAAAAAAATGTCTATTGGTTCAAAAGCTAGCAAAAGGTTTCTCTATTGGTTCTAAAGCTTGCAAAAAATGTCTATTGGTTCTAAAGCTTGCAGAAAAATGTCTATTGCTTCTAAAGCTTGCAAAAAAATGTCTATTGATTCTAAAGCTTGCACAAAAAGTCTCTATTGGTTCTAAAAATTGCGGAAAAGGTGCCTATTGGTTCTAAAGCATGCAAAAAAGTATATTGGTTCTAAAGCTTGCAAAAAAATGTCTATTGGTTCTAAAGCTTTCAAAAAATGTCTATTGGTTCTAAAGCTTGCAAAAAGTTTCTCTAATGGTTCTAAAGCTTTCAAAAAATGTCTATTGGTTCTAAAGCTTTCAAAAAATGTCTATTGGTTCTAAAGCTTGCAAAAGAGGGTCTATTGGTTCTAAAGCTTGCAAAATAATGTCTATTGATTCTAAAGCTTGCACAAAAAAGTGTCTATTGGTTCTAAAGATTGCGAAAAAGGTGCCTATTGGTTCTAAAGCTTTCAAAACATGTCTATTGGTTCTAAAGCTTGCAAAAAGCGTATCTAATGGTTCTAAAGCTTGCAAAAAAGTGTGCATTGGTTCTAAAGCTTGCAAAAAAATGTCTATTGGTTCTAAAGCTTGCAAAACAATGTCTATTGGTTCTAATGCTTCCAAAAAAATGTCTATTGGTTCTAAAGCTTGCAAAACATGTCTATTGGTTCTAAAGCTTGCACAAAAAGTGTCTATTGGTTCTAAAGATTGCGAAAACGGTGCCTATTGGTTCTAAAGCATGCAAAAAAAGGTATATTGGTTCTAAAGCTTGCAAAAAAATGTCTATTGGTTCTAAAGCTTTCAAAAAATGTCTATTGGTTTTAAAGCTTTCAAAAAATGTCTATTGGTTCTAAAGCTTGCACAATAGTGTCTATTGGTTCTAAAGCTTGCAAAAAATGTCTATTAGTTCTAAAGCTTGCAAAAAATGTCTATTGGTTCTAAAGCTTTCAAAAAATGGCTATTGGTTCTAAAGCTTGCAAAAAGTGTCTCTATTGGTTCTACAGCTTGCAAAACATGTCTATTGGTTCTAAAGCTTGCAAAAAATGTCTATTGGTTCTAAAGCTTGCAAAAAATGTCTATTGGTTCTAAAGCTTGCAAAAAATGTCTATTGGTTCTAAAGCTTGCAAAAAAAAGTCTATTGATTCTACAGCTTGCACAAAAAGTGTCTATTGGTTCTAAAAATAGCAAAAAAGGTGCTTATTGGTTCTAAAGCATGCAAAAAAAAGTATATTGGTTCTAAAGCTTGCAAAAAAATGTCTATTGGTTCTAAAGCTTTCAAAAAATGTCTATTGGTTCTAAAGCTTGCAAAAAGTTTCTCTACTGGTTCTAAAGCTTGGAAAAATGTCTATTGCGTCTAAAGCTTTCAAAAAATGTCTATTGGTTCTAAAGCTTTCAAAACATGTCTATTGGTTCTAAAGCTTGCAAAAAGCGTATCTAATGGTTCTAAAGCTTGCAAAAAATGTCTATTGGTTCTAAAGCTTGCAAAAAAATGTCTATTGGTTCTAAAGCTTTCAAAAAATGTCTATTGGTTCTAAAGCTTGCAAAAAGTGTTTCTAATGGTTCTAAAGCTTGCAAAAAATGTCTATTGGTTCCAAAGCTTGCAAAAAAGTGTTGATTGGTTCTAAAGCTTGCAAAAAAATGTATATTGGTTCTAAAGCTTGCAGAAACATGCTTATTGGTTCTAAAGCTTGCAAAACAATGTCTATTCGTTCTAAAGCTTGCAAAAAATGTCTATTGGTTCTAAAGCTTTCAAAAAATGTCTATTGGTTCTAAAGCTTGCAAAAGGTGTCTCTATTGGTTCTAAAGCTTGCAAAAAATGTCTATTGGTTCCAAAGCTTGCAAAAAAGTGTCCATTGGTTCTAAAGCTTGCAAAAAAAATGTCTATTGGTTCTAAAGCTTGTAGAAAAATGCTTATTGGTTCTAAAGCTTGCAAAACAATGTCTATTGGTTCTAAAACTTGCAAAAAATGTCTATTGGTTCTAAAGCTTGCAAAAAGTGTATCTCTTGGTTCTAAAGCTTGCAAAAAAGTGTGTATTGGTTCTAAAGCTTGCAAAAAAATGTCTATTGGTTCTCAAGCTTGCAGAAAAATGCTGATTGGTTCTAAAGCTTGCAAAACGATGTCTATTGGTTCTAAAGCTTGCAAAAAAGGCTATTGGTTCTAAGGCTTGCAAAAATATATCTATTGGTTCTAAAGCTTGCAAAAACGTGTCAATTGGTTCTAAAGATTGCGAAAAAGGTGCCTATTGGTTCTAAAGCATGCAAAAAAAAAGTATATTGGATCTAAAGCTTGCAATAAAAATGTCTATTGGTTCAAAAGCTTTCAAAAAATGTCTATTGGTTCTAAAGCTTGCAAAAAGTTTCTCTAATGGTTCTAAAGCCTGGAAAAAATGTCTATTGGTTCTAAAGCTTGCAGAAAAATGCTTATTAGTTCTAAAGCTTGCAAAAATATATCTATTGGTTCTAAAGCTTGCAAAAAGTGTCTCTATTGGTTCTAAAGCTTGCAAAAAATGTATTTTGGTTCTAAAGCTTGCAAAAAGCGTCTCCATTGGTTCTAAAGCTTGCAAAAAATGTCTATTGGTTCTAAAGCTTGCAAAAAAAATGTATATTGGTTCTAAATCTTGTAAAAAGTGTCTCTATTGGTTCTAAAGCTTGCAAAAAATGTCTATTGGTTCTAAAGCTTACAAACAAGTGTCTATTGGTTCTAAAGCTTGCAAAAAATGTCTATTGGTTCTAAAGCTTGCAAACATCGTTTCCATTGGTTCTAAAGCTTGCAAAAATGTCTATTGGTTCTAAAGCTTGCAAAAAAATGTCTATTGGTTCTCAAGCTTGCAGAAAAATGCTGATTGGTTCTAAAGCTTGCAAAACGATGTCTATTGGTTCTAAAGCTTGCAAAAAAAAGGCTATTGGTTCTAAAGCTTGCAAAAAGTTTCTCTAATGGTTCTAAAGCCTGGAAAAATGTCTATTGGTTCTAAAGCTTTCAAAAAATGTCTATTGGATCTAAAGCTTGCAAAATAGTGTCTATTCGTTCTAAAGCTTGCAAAAAAATGTCTATTAGTTCTAAAGCTTGCAAAAAATGTCTATTGGTTCAAAAGCTTTCAAAAAATGTCTATTGGTTATAAAGCTTGCAAAAAGTGTCTCTATTGGTTCTAAAGCTTGCAAGAAATGTCTATTGGTTCCAAAGCTTGTAAAAAGTGTCCATTGGTTCTAAAGCTTGCAAAAAAATGTCTATTGGTTCTAAAGCTTGCAGAAAAATGCTTATTGGTTCTAAAACTTGCAAAACAATGTCTATTGGTTCTAAAACTTGCAAAAAAATGTATATTGGTTCTAAAGCTTGCAAAAAGTGTATCTAATGGATCTAAAGCTTGCAAAAAAGTGTGTATTGGTTCTAAAGCATGCAAAAAAATGTCTCTTGGTCCTAAAGCTTGCATAAAAATGCTTATTGGTTCTAAAGCTTGCAAAACAATGTCTATTCGTTCTAAAGCTTGCAAAGACATGTCTATTGGTTCTAAAGCTTGCATAAAAATGCTTATTGGTTCTAAAGCTTGCAAAACAATGTCTATTCGTTCTAAAGCTTGCAAAAACATGTCTATTAGTTCTAAAGCTTGCAAAAAATGTCTATTGGTTCTAAAGCTTTCAAAAAATGTCTATTGGTTCTAAAGCTTGCAAAACGTGTCTCTATTGGTTCTAAAGCTTGCAAAAAATGTCTATTGGTTCCAAAGCTTGCAAAAAAGTGTCCATTGGTTCTAAAGCTTGCAAAAAAATGTCTATTGGTTCTAAAGCTTGCAGAAAAATGCGTATTGGTTCTAAAGCTTGCAAAAAATGTCTATTGGTTCCAAAGCTTGCAAAAAAGTGTCCATTGGTTCTAAAGCTTGCAAAAAAATGTCTATTGTTTCTAAAGCTTGCAGAAAAATGTCTATTGGTTCTAAAGCTTTCAAAAAATGTCTATTGGTTCTAAAGCTTGCAAAATAGTGTCTATTCGTTCTAAAGCTTGCAAAGAAATGTCTATTAGTTCTAAAGCTTGCAAAAAATGTATATTGGTTCAAAAGCTTTCAAAAAATGTCTATTGGTTCTAAAGCTTGCAAAAAGTGTCTCTATTGGTTCTAAAGCTTGCAAGAAATGTCTATTGGTTCCAAAGCTTGTAAAAAAAGTGTCCATTGGTTCTAAAGCTTGCAAAAAAATGTCTATTGGTTCTAAAGCTTGCAGAAAAATGCTTATTGGTTCTAAAACTTGCAAAACAATGTCTATTGGTTCTAAAACTTGCAAAAAATGTATATTGGTTCTAAAGCTTGCAAAAAGTGTATCTAATGGTTCTAAAGCTTGCAAAAAAGTGTGTATTGGTTCTAAAGCATGCAAAAAATGTCTCTTGGTCCTAAAGCTTCCATAAAAATACTTATTGGTTCTAAAGCTTGCAAAACAATGTCTATTCGTTCTAAAGCTTGCAAAAACATGTCTATTGGTTCTAAAGCTTGCATAAAAATGCTTATTGGTTCTAAAGCTTGCAAAACAATGTCTATTCGTTCTAAAGCTTTCAAAAACATGTCTATTGGTTCTAAAGCTTGCAATAATATGTCTATTGGTTCTAAAGCTTGCAAAACACGTATATTGGTTCTAAAGCTTGCAAAAAAGCTGTATATTGGTTCTAAAGCTTTCAAAAAAGTCTATTGGTTCTAGAGCGTGCAGAAAATGCTGATTGGTTCTAAAGCTTGCAAAACGATGTCTATTGGTTCTAAAACTTGCAAAAAAAATGTCTATTGGTTCTAAAGCTTTCAAAAAATGTGTATTGGTTCTAAACCTTGCAAAAAGTTTCTCTAATGGTTCTAAAGCTTTCAAAAAATGTCCATTGGTTCTAAAGCTTTCAAAATAGAGTCTATTCGTTCTAAAGCTTGCAAAAAAAAGTCTATTAGTGCTAAAGCTTGCAAAAAATGTCTATTGGTTCTAAAGCTTTCAAAAAATGTCTATTGGTTCTAAAGCTTGCAAAACGTGTCTCTATTGGTTCTAAAGCTTGCAAAAAATGTCTATTGGTTCCAAAGCTTGCAAAAAAGTGTCCATTGGTTCTAAAGCTTGCAAAAAAATGTCTATTGGTTCTAAAGCTTGCAGAAAAATGCGTATTGGTTCTAAAGCTTGCAAAAAATGTCTATTGGTTCCAAAGCTTGCAAAAAAGTGTCCATTGGTTCTAAAGCTTGCAAAAAAATGTCTATTGGTTCTAAAGCTTGCAGAAAAATGCTTATTGGTTCTAAAGCTTGCAAAACAATGTCTATTGGTTCTAAAACTTGCAAAAAATGTCTATTGGTTCTAAAGCTTGCAAAAAGTGTATCTATTGGTTCTAAAGCTTGCAAAAAACTGTGTATTGGTTCTAAAGCTTGCAAAACAATGTCTATTCGTTCTAAAGCTTGCAAAAACATGTCTATTGGTTCTAAAGCTTGCAATAATATGTCTATTGGTTCTAAAGCTTGCAAAACACGTCTATTGGTTCTAAAGCTTGCAAACAAGCTGTCTATTGGTTCTAAAGCTTTCAAAAAAGTCTATTGGTTCTAATGCTTGCAAAACGATTTATATTGATTCTAAAGCTTGCAGAAAAATGCTTATTAGTTCTAAAGCTTGCAAAAATATATCTATTGGTTCTAAAGCTTGCAAAAAGTGTCTCTATTGGTTGTAAAGCTTGCAAAAAATGTATTTTGGTTCTAAAGCTTGCAAAAAGCGTCTCCATTGGTTCTAAAGCTTGCAAAAAATGTCTATTCGTTCTAAAGCTTGCAAAAAATGTCTATTGGTTCTAAAGCTTGCAAAACACGTATATTGGTTCTAAAGCTTGCAAAAAAGCTGTCTATTGGTTTTAAAGCTTGCAAAAAAGTATCTATTGGTTCTAAAGCTTTCAAAAAAGTCTATTGGTTCTAAAGCTTGCAGAAAAATGCTGATTGGTTCTAAAGCTTGCAAAAAGTTTCTATATTGGTTCTAAAGCTTGCAAAAAATGTCTATTGGTTCTAAAGCTTGCAAAAATATATCTATTGGTTCTAAAGCTTGCAAAAAAGTGTCTATTGGTTCTAAAGATTGCGAAAAAGGTGCCTATTGGTTCTAAAGCATGCAAAAAAGTATATTGGATCTAAAGCTTGCAAAAAAAATGTTTATTGGTTCCAATTGCTCGCAAAAAAAAGTGTCTATTGATTCTAAAGCTTGCAGAAAAGTGTGTATTGGTTCTAAAGCTTGCACAAAATGTCCATTGGTTCTAAAGCTTGCAGAAAATGCTTATTGGTTCTAAAGCTTGCAAAACAATGTCCTATTGGTTCTAAAGCTTGCAAAAAAATGTCTATTGATTCTAAAGCTTGCACAAAAAGTGTCTATTGGTTCTAAACATTGCGAAAAAGGTGCCTATTGGTTCTAAAGCATGTAATAAAAAGTATATTGGTTCGAAAGCTTGCAAAAACATGTCTATTGGTTCTAAAGCTTTCAAAAAATGGCTATTGGTTCTAAAGCTTGCAAAAAGTTTCTCTAATGGTTCTAAAGCTTTCAAAAAATGTCTATTGGTTCTAAAGCTTTCAAAAAATGTCTATTGGTTCTAAAGCTTGCAAACAGTGTCTATTGGTTCTAAAGCTTGCAAAAAAATGTATATTAGTTCTAAAGCCTGCAAAAAATGTCTATTGGTTCTAAAGCTTTCAAAAAATGTCTATTGGTTCTAAAGCTTGCAAAAAATGTCTATTGGTTCCAAAGCTTGCAAAAAAGTGTCCATTGGTTCTAAAGCTTGCAAAAAAATGTCTATTGGTTCTAAAGCTTGCAGAAAAATGCTTATTGTTTCTAAAGCTTGCAAAACAATGTCTATTGGTTCTAAAACTTGCAAAACATGTCTATTGGTTCTAAAGCTTGCAAAAGGTTTCTCTAATGGTTCTAAAGCTTGGAAAATATCTATTGTTTCTAAAGCTTTCAAAAAATGTCTATTGGTTCTAAAGCTTGCAAAATAGTGTCTATTCGTTCTAAAGCTTGCAAACAAATGTCTATTAGTTCTAAAGCTTGCAAAAAATGTCTATTGGTTCTAAAGCTTTCAAAAATGTCTATTGGTTCTAAAGCTTGCAAAAAGTGTATCTATTGGTTCTAAAGCTTGCAAAAAAGTGTGTATTGGTTCTAAAGCTTGCAAAAAATGTCTATTGGTTCTAAAGCTTGCAGAAACATGCTTATTGGTTCTAAAGCTTGCAAAACAATGTCTATTCGTTCTAAAGCTTGCAAAAAATGTCTATTGGTTCTAAAGCTTGCAAAACACGTCTATTGGTTCTAAAGCTTGCAAAAAAGCTGTCTATTGGTTTTAAAGCTTGCAAAAAAGTATCTATTGGTCCTAAAGCTTTCAAAAAAGTCTATTGGTTCTAAAGCTTGCAGAAAAATGCTGATTGGTTCTAAAGCTTGCAAAAAGTTTCTCTATTGGTTCTAAAGCTTGCAAAAAATGTCTATTGGTTCTAAAGCTTGCAAAAATATATCTATTGGTTTCTAAAGCTTGCAAAAAAGTGTCTATTGGTTCTAAACATTGCGAAAAAGGTGCCTATTGGTTCTAAAGCATCAAAAAAAGTATATTGGATCTAAAGCTTGCAAAAAAATGTTTATTGGTTCCAATGCTCGCAAAAAAAGTGTCTATTGATTCTAAAGC